>WYDF02120027.1:0-10172 GCA_009867245.2 Adranes taylori
ACTCTTGTTCAAAATTAACGCACCAGTCAATGTTTCGGATATATTTTCTATCATTTTTGTATTTGCTAAAATTTTTTGATTTAATTTGAACAAAATTTATTAGCTTTATGTCACTACAAAATAAATTTGAAATTTCTGCTGAAAACAATTAATCATTAGATTAATCGTTCTATTAAGCGTTAGAGCATTAGATATTTTAGGGCATACTATATGTAACTTGCTCTCTATACCTCCACATCTTCAGCTCTGACTTCACTTTTTTGACTACTCCGTCTATTTTTCTGTCTGGTTACGTAAAAAATGGAAACTTGTTACGAAACAGTACAAAAACCGCTACAGTTAAATTTCGCCATGTACTTTGTTTAATAATGATTATAGTTAGGAAAGCCTTCTTTTTGGTGCTACAATAACATCATTTATAGTGAACACGAAACTTGATAAGAACTTCCTATTTTAAACAAAATACAGAAACAAATACAAATACATGCGTCCGGACCCCTAACCGTAGATCCGCTACTAGTTTATGACAAGTTTCTTAGACCTACTTCCGTATTATACAGGACTGAGGTCAGTGAAAGCGAAAAATTAATGCTTCTACAATGTATGCTTGATCTGACGCTGCAAGAGTAGTAGTAGTAATGACATATAAAACCTATATTGGAGTCAAAAAAACTACCAAAATACTACTAGTACACCAAAAGAAAATTAAACATATATAACACAATTATTTGCAGAAGAAATTTATTCTAATTCTTCTTTTTCCTCTCGTAGGAGGAATAAGTAAGGAATCATTTCCCTTATTTTCCTTCATCCCTCAATACTGTTCCCTCTTCTTTGTTTCCTTAATAATTTAATCTATTAACCTTATACCTTTTATGTTTTCTCTTAAAAACAATTGTATATTACACGCCAAACTCCTTTCTTTATCACTCCAATTCATTTCTGTACACGCATTTACCCAATGCTTCCACTTTTCCTCATCTCTTCATATATATCCTACATATCCTCTCGCTCATTTCCTCTCACTTGTTTCCCTATTACTCTTAAATATTTCCCATTATATCTCTCAAAACTACTAATTCTTTTCTATGTTTCTTGTACCTCAGTATGATTCATCTTTATCTCAAATTTATTTCTACGTTCATCTTTCATTTATATCAGACATTTTCTTTAACCATCTTTTCATTGACTATCGTATTCTTTTATACACTTTCCTTCTCTCTTTTGACCATTAATTCAGACAGATACCCTTTCTTTCAGCTACCAGGCTTTTCAAGTATACCATTTTTACAAATCTCTCATTCTCATCTACCATAACTTTTCTCTCATACTGTGTAACTTCATCATTCCTTTTTTCCAACATTTATACTTTCCAAATTCTTGCAAAACTATGTCATCCGGTGTTTCCACTCCAATTATTCTCTTTAATACTCCACATATTACCCTCTCTATCTCCCCTGTTTCTGATATACCCCATCTTTCGGTCCAATATGACAATATATTTTTCACATTACCATTCTCACCGAATCCCCAAATTAAGACATCTTAACCTGTTCTCTGCCACTGTTAATTTTTTTACTACCAACTTATATGTCTGTTGCAATTCCTATTATAATTTGATATAAAACCTACATACTTATACATTTTTACAATTTCAGCTTCATTTCCTCCAATATCATCAATCCATGGGGACTCACATAGAGAATGAGATGATAACTGAGGAAACATAGAATGAAAATATCTGGAAAGAACTGTGTGTCGCGCCTATATATGAGAAATAGAATATATTGTAAAAAACCTGTTCCTAATGGGCACTCCATTGAAACTGTTGTGTTTACAAGACAAAAGAAGTAGGAGAAAGGGACCCTGTCATTTACAAAGGAAGAGATATTAAGGCAGACCGGCGGATAATAGCAGGAGAGGCAACTGGCTCAGATAACATGCCAAACTTTGTAATAAATATCCGCGAAAAGTGGCTGATAGTAGCGAGAAGACCCAAGCTTTATAATTACCACTTTTTATCTCATTCTAGCGAATACATAATTAATACCCACGTGAAAGAATTTTAGACTCGTAATTACAAAACCAGAGGAAATGATCCAACATCATACAGGTCTACTTGCTTGCTGAATACACTAGTTAAATTGTTTGAGCAAGTTCTCGTGATCAGAATCAAAGAACAGTTGAAGAATAGTTATAGGGATGACATAGAACAGTGTGACCTTAAGAAGGAAGTTAACCGAAGCCTTTTGCAGAATGTCCAAAATTGTAGAAGAACGTTGCCTAGAGTTCGGTTCAATCAAATCCTATGTGGTGATGCTGACAAGAAGAAGAAAGGCGTAATGCTAGCGTAATGTAATGATGGAATAGCACCATTGCTAAAAGAATTAAAGTAATTATTGATATAAAAGTTTCGACTTTTCAGGCTATGTAAAATACGCGCCTAATAAAGCTACAAAAGCTGCGAAGCAGCTGTCAAAGTTTATGGCAAGATTTGGGAGCTCTGAAGCATCTAGACGAATACTCACTGCTAAATGGAGACAGGAAAAGCGGATAGCAGACTTCTAAATGTCCATTTCAATTCGGATTAACTTATGAGAAGTCAGGATTGAGGTAAATTAAACTGGAATGAATGGAACCAGCAGATCCGCAAGAGAGACCAATGTGTTATACTAATTGCCGCCCTCACTGGAAATGCTACATAGAAGACGTTTAAGTTAACGCGAGATTTCTTCGAACTTTGCTACAGTTACTAGTATTATCTTTTGTAATTCAAATAAAATGTAAATTGGACACCTTTATTATAAGAAAAACTTACTCTATTCCCCGAGAAGCCAATAAACTCCAACAATTTAATAATTCGTCCTGGTAACATTGATATTAACAAATTAAATCCTCCAATACCCATTTTAACGCCACATTCAAAATCAATTTTTGTTTCATTCATAGACAATGATTTCTGTCTCATTATTCGAATACAATCTCTAACAAAGTAATAATGTTCTTATGTTATATTATTTGATTTAAAATCTCATAAATTATAAAAGATGGAAATCAACAAACACTCACTTATAAGAATTGAAACATGACTTTATACTGAACCCAGCTTTAATGAAACTAACTAAAGTTTCATCTTCCATAAAAGTTAGCAACGCTTTAAATAGCAATGATTCACCATAACAAAGTTCAGCATGAGCTTGAAGTTCAGTATACTGTTCAAAATTGGTAATATTCAATAATCTACTAAGTGATTCTGTAAATGTATTCTTTTTTCTGCGACTAAAAGAAATATAAATTTTGTTAAAACAAAACACATGTAAACGAATATAAATTTGATTAATCTGCACTAAATATTTTTTACAACAGGAACTAATTTTGAAGCATTGTTAAATCATTGAGATTTATTGGAAAATCAACTTTATAAGCAAAGTAATATAATTAGATGATTAAAATGCGGATTTTAAATGATATGACGTAATTCCCTTAATAAAATAATGTTTCTTTAATGTATTGCCTTGATTTGAAATATTAAAACTTTAAAACAAATAAATATAAAATTATGGTTGTTTATGACATAAAAAATTGATGACTATGTGATTTTACTATATATATATATTTCACATTTGTAATGTGAGCTGTAGAAACTCTTAACGACATTTGAAATGAATTTTTTTAATTTATGTGCTATCTATGTAAATTAATAAACATATTTTTTTAATCTGTCTGTTTACCTGTTACACAAGTCAACTGTTTCTTTCAATGTATTTATCGCTATCAGCATTTTATCCTTTTCGAAAGTTAAGACAGCTTCAATGCATGCAAATAGTCCATCGCCCAAAGCATGATATATGCTACAGTGCGACCTATAAAATAAAAGTAGTTCTTTTTTCTGTGATAAGATTACATAAGCACCTCAGACAACGCGGTAGATTCTTAAATTACGTTAGAGGTAATGGCACATAAATTTTTAAGAATTTATTTTTTCAAGAATTTTTCACGGAGATTGGACAGTTTCTTCATAGAGTAGAAATTTAAATTACTTCAGTATATTTTGATAACTGCTTAACGTTTCAGAAATAACACAAATGTTTAAGACTGCAATTTGGGGAAATGAAAATGCAATAATTAAATAATGGGGTTTGGGGTTTAAATAACGTGGGTTAGCATTGCTTAAACGCGGATTTTGCTTAGGGCCCAAAATTTGCAGCTATGTCTTAATTTTTTAGTTCTTACTGAATCAATAACAATATTGAAATAATTTTGAACTGATCCTTCAGGAAGATTAAGAAAATAGGCCTGATTGCACTCGACCATTTTGCGTTCTTATCTTAAATCATTCGTTTTACAATCTGTGATTATTTCTAGAATTGTATACATACTCTTTAATCTCATTATCGACCATTTTGCGCTCTCTTGCATTATAATCTTAAGATATGAAAGTGTTCAAATTCAGCTTCAATCTACATTTTGTCTCTACTTTAAGGCAAGACACAATTTAGCTAAATAACAAACAAACACATAAGAATGTGGTTTGATTAATTAGTTGAAACGATGATTCTACCCTTGTAAAACATTCTTATTTCGATATTTTGGATTGGGTGCATCAAAAGAGTTAAAAGAGAAGCAGTATAAAAGAGTTATATAATTAAAATTAGGTGAGACCAAGAATAAATGGGAATGAATCGGAAAGTTGAGAAAGGGGTGTGACCAAGTGTGTCTGTTAAATGGAAGTTTATTCTATCCATACAACTCAAACTTAGAGACAGTTGAAAAAACGAAAGATGGTGGTGTTATGATTGCTAAATAATAAATATGGGGATTAGAACATTCAGATGACATAGATATTAGTGCACACAAAAAGGAGGGTAATTGTGAAAGAAAAGGAAATATTGTATATAATAATGGAGAAAACGATAGTAAAAGGGATATGGAGGAAACGATATTTAAAATGAATGTGGTGCGTTAAATCATATTTGAGCTTTATAAAGAGTGACAATAGCTCATTCAATAAGCATGTGAGATAGGTGACTAGAAATTGAAGGTAGTAGCGGAAATAATGAGGATTGTATGGGAGAAAACGTTTGGTAAATTATTGAAGATGAGAATACTAATACTGGATGTATGTAAGACTAGTAATGATGTACTGTGGCGAGGTTTGGACAGTGAAGAAAAGAGATGCCATAGAAAAGGTTTAAATAAGGTATATTAAAAGGATCGTAGGGGCTGAAAGGTGTCGACTTTTCAACCCTTAGGAGGTGGGTTTTATTTAACATTTTATTTAAGATCAGATTAAACATAGCGTTTTATTTAATCTGATGATTGTTTGTGCAATACTGGAGCGTTTTGGCAAAAGCTAGCCCCTAGATTCCTAAGTGAATATACCGTGCATGCGAACAGCAAATTAAACATTTGGACTATTTATTGCTTCGTAATAAATCTTAACCCCTATGCTATCATGAAAAACGACGTGAGTCTGGGAGGAGGCGTTTTTTGTTAGAGGAGTAATGTGCTAGGTCTACCAGTTTTTTGTGACCCCATATCTCTAAACTCAACATTTTCTTTTCAATTTCTTTGTACAAGCGTGGACCTAAGCGCAGGACCGGTGATAACTGTTTATCGGGATTTAAAAAGATCTAGGTGCAATAAATATTAAGACAAATATTTTGAATGGTTCAAATTAGGCAAGTACAACTGTATCAATTAATTTTTTTAATTATTTAATGAATTCAACACGTTGCATTTATCAATATAATTAAAGTTTGTTATAAATACTTTTTTTTAATAAAATAGCAATGGCATAGGAAGAAATAAATTGCTAAATTGCTTTTCTAATACAAGCAATTTAAAAACGCTTACACAACGAAGCCATTTCTGCGCCTGCAATGTCAATAAATTCTCCAGGTTAATACTTACCACCTTTTCATTAAGTTCCGTGCTTCTACAAATTTGTTGTTGAAAAATAGATTGGTAGCGATTTTCATTTCATCTAGGGCTTTATCAAGTGTTATATCCGACCTAAAAAACATAAGATGTTATTTTCTTTTCAATAGCGATAATAAAAGAATGCTGTGATATTAATAATTATGTCAAATAAAATGCTATTTTTAATGAAGAATGAACAATGATTACTTACCATTCACTGCTGCTGTCTTCAAACTAAAACGAGATAATAAAAACACTTAAAGTATTTTAATATTTTAGCAAATTTATGGTTATTACAAAAATATTCTTAGTGCAACATAATTAGAAATACAAGGGCAATATGTTGTCTTTAACTAAATACCACTAGATGGCGTTATTCAGATGTAAGATTGATATTTTTGTAAATTTTGACGTTTATTATTGTTAAAATAATGACAGATTATAAATCAACCGAGTCGTTTGAGTAATAGACGTTTAAATTAAATGCTAAATTGTGAAAGTAATCCTTAAGATTCAAAGTAAATAAATGAGACACACACTTTTTTAATCCAAATAAGAAGAATTAAAGGGGAAAAATGCCCAAACATTCTTTTAAATTTCAAATATTCTTGAACACAACATATGAGTAAACCTATTAGCCCTTCCAGTCCGAAATTTAAGTGCGACATTTTTAGGAGAACACTTTTCAAATGGTCACAACTGATAAAAAAAACACAAGTGCATGGCTAGCATTACGTCAAATGCATGGCTAGCTTGACATAATATGAACACATTTCGCGCTCCAATTTTAGCATTTCGGCAATTTTAGCTTTAATTTATTTTAAAAACAAATAATGAAACCTGTTATATCTGTGTTACCGTATGGTAACGCTAGCGCTTGAAGGGTTAGGTAAGGAATGCATAGTATGTTGTTATGTTCCTACTAGAAAATATAATTTAACAGTAAACATATTCACGTTAACACTCAGGGCGAAAAGCTCGCAAATTTTTGCTGTGCAATTATAGATCTACTCATAAATCTTTAATAATAGCGTAACGAGTAGCATGAGAAGCACTAAATATGTTCGGATTGCAATTATAAAAGTATGCCGATTAAATAAAGATATTACATGCATAGTTATAATCGCAATCTGGACATCTGTACAACTTTTTATGCGTATGTCGTTTTTATGATAACGAATTATAATTGAAATATGCACATTATTATTCTTTGGGGCCAAGTATTGGCAAAAGCTGTAAATTTTCTTGTATTTCTGGTTGGAAAACAGATTTTGAGAGTTGGTTTGAACACATACAAAATGTTGATAAAACTTAAGATAAATATTTTGACCAATGTTAGACGAATAATAAATAACGAATAATTTTAATAAGACGAATATTTTGAAAAGCAGTAAAACGACTTGTACCAAGTCTTTTCTTTACTTAATTTTAGAAAACTTGCCCTCTTATAATTTGATATTTATAATAAACGCAAAATTTGTGTTTTTACTTCTGATAAAACCTTAAATTGTGAAAATAGTTTTTCTTGTCCTTTGAATACAAATTTAGTCAGATCCACGATATTTTGGTACAGAAATTTTATGTAAAATAGAAACTAACTGGGAAAGAATGCCCAAACTTTAACTATATAAGTATCTTTCTACTGTAAATTCTCAGAAAATGCTTTATATTATTTGTATACCGTTGCGTTAAATGCTTCCCTTTGTCTCAAATAATGATTTACGATCCTTAAATAGAAGTTACAAGCAGAGCAAATAAATGTTTTTTCAATCGTAACGTAGCAGAAAGTTATTTAAAATTGCTCTAGACTTGAAATAAAAAGAATTTATTTTCATTGTTTGTAGTTACAAGGCGGCATACATAAACGAGGCTCGATTTTAGGTTTTCATAAACTTTCACTAGATGGTGCTAGTGAAATAGGTCACTTCAGTTTTACAAAAATATGAGAGCTATTATTATTAAAACAGAAATAACCAGAGTATTTGTTTTGTTTCCAATGCATGTTAAAAAAATTGGTAGAGAAATGGAGAATTTTCGGTACCGTGATTGTTCTTCCATTAATAATGAATTTTGTGAAGTTCTGCCAAAATTGGGTATTGTTTCACAAAACAGCATGTGCAAAAGAACACATTGGATTTTGTATGAACATTTATGTGTGAAAAAAAATTCCGATAAATTCTGCATAATTTAATCGAAGCGTGGAAAAAAGCGAACTAGTATAAGAGAATGTTTAATAAATTCGACCGAAAAGTACAAAATCCATATACAACATACTGGCAGAGGATGAATCACATACTAGTCGCGCAACAATCAACTATTAGATTGTTTTAAGACGAACTGAATTCAACAAAAGTGGTTTCTGTACAAAGCATTGTCAAGCAAATAATTGCTTGTTTTATTGATTGTAGTGGATATTTCACAAACATTGCTTTAAAGAACTAAAAAACAGTACAAGTTGTTTGACAGAAATCAATCATAAAATCTGAATAATTTGCCGAAAATGTCACATTATGCTCTAGCATATAATGCAAGGTCACACACAGAATACCTAATAAAAGATTATTTTAGAGAACGGCATCAAATTAATGTCGCATTTTATGCAGGTGCTTGATTTATTGCCTAACGATTTCTTTGTGTTCCATAATGTCAAAGAAACATTGCACGTTTTTGAAATCACCTTCAGATTGGAAGAAATATTTTCAGAATTTCCGCTGTGGTTCACAAGGTCCTGTGAAGAAGAAAATGATTTCTATAAAGAAAAAATTAATTTTAGATCCACTAATAGAACATTCGAGAAATAGCAGAATGCTAGGAATTCTGTAAACACAGAAACGAATTTCTCTATTGATCTTAGATCAAACTAAAAGGACTAACTAATTATAGTAAAGCAATATAAACACAATATTCTTTAGCCATGTTATGGGCTTAAAAGGATTTGCCAATATTTGGTGAAACAGCGCGTGGGAGATCACCTACAAGAATGACGGACCTAATCATAAGTGCAATAGGCCAAACACTACTATAACCTTTCAAAATAGTTGAAAATCGCAGCGGATAGGGGTTCCTAGTAGACAACAATTCATGCAATGGCGATATGAGTTTTATCATAAGTAAAAAATGATAGAATCGCCAGTTTTATCATTAAATATGGCTCTAACAATCTCTTGGATTTTATTTACAAGATTTACATCAAATCAAAGTAAGTAACAAGAAATTACATTTGTTGATTTGTATCTAATGAGAAACCATTCAAGCCAAAACACTATGGAAGAATAGATTTTTGTTTTTTAACAATTAAAAAACAAAGGTGTGCATTTAAGGATTAATACAAAACTTGATCAATCAAAATGGAGTTTAATGTAACAGCTACAAATACTCACTACTTCTGAGTCTTGTTCTGCTTCACTTTCTTTAATATCGATTTGTGATAAATCTGGCCCATCTCCTACATCATTGGTGGTATTGTTCAAATTATTCATGGCTTCACATAAACAAGCACTAAACAATTAAAAATAATAACTCGTAAGCCATAAAAATGAAATTAATAGAATTAAAATAATTTTAATCAACAACTAAAATCACAATTCCTTTTCATGACGATATTAAATTATATTTATTAACTTCTGGAATTAAACATCAATTTTTAAACGAAGATTGCGATACTAACCTTAATACGTATAATTAAGTATTAAACAAAAATGATATATGTTGTGAATTATAACCTATTCTATAGCACACTGATTGAATGCCAATAACAATATATAAGTATACAAACTCATTACTTATTTCTATGTGCGTCAACTAAATAATGAATTCTACTTTTTTGCGAGTAATGTCTAACTACACAGGCAGAGTTGACTTATGTATTTTGACTTACATTTCTTATTTAAATTTGATGCAATTTTTATCTTTTATATACTAATATAAATATGTAGTAAATATAAGTATTTGAAGTAAATGAGAATTTCGATTTTGACATTATCATTGAGAAACACGGTCTTCTAGCGCGAAAAGTAGTTTCTGAAAGATACCGTAAATGCGTACGTGCGTAAATGTGAAATTTTTTCTAAATTACTAGAGCAGGATTTCCTAAAGTGTATTGCGAAAAGCTGCAGTAAATCAGTAGTAATTCTCTTATACACATAGGAGAATTACTAATATATACACATATATATATATATATATATATATATATATATGTAATGAAATCTGGAACACAGGAAAATGGCCATATGACTGGTGCAAGCTTA
>WYDF02120038.1:0-10172 GCA_009867245.2 Adranes taylori
ATGTAAACTAAACGTGACAACAAACTTATGATATAATAAGTATCAAAAGCGTTCCAGACAGACGGACAAAGCTAGACCTTTATATATAAGTATATGCCATCCTATACTTGCAGGAACGACAAAAAAATGGCGTGGTTAGGGCTTCCAATGATAGAGTCATTGGACCCTAACCACACTATTTTCTCTTCATTGCACTTCATATCTCTGTAGATAGTACAATGTTGCCTTAATCTTACCTACTTCCCAATAAAGTACGTAATACCTATATCAACAACGAAACGTATGTAATATTAAGAACATCAACTTCTACATGTAAATTTATTTGCAATCAAAAACTAATAATTCATAATATGAATTTTCATTTCTATCAACAGCCAGCTTGTGGCTTAGTGAGTTAATAAAGTGGATGCTGATGATCCCTTATAATAATGGGTGAAATGGCGCCATATATCTTGAACAATCCCCTTTTTTAAGACATTTGTTGTGATTACTGAAATTGCGTACCTTTTAAATTAATATCTGTCTAAATATTTCGATTTGCCCTCTTTCGGTCTTGAATTTTTTGTAAAATAAAATGAAAGAAAAGCAAAGTAATACTGAAACATTTCGAAGCGGAGAGTTATTTGATTTATTATATTCAATTTTTGTGGACATAAAACAAATAAAAAAAAAGCAAATTAACATTGAGAAATTAGGAACCGATTTATTTATGTTCTCGCAGACCTTTGTTTTGGTTTCTTATTTTAAATTAACATGGAAAAAGCAAATGAATAAGGAAATAATACAATGTGAAGACCTTTTCTTTACTCTTTAATTTTATGGAAGCAAATAAAAGAAGAACAAAGAAGTAACTTCTTGCTCTTAAATTTTCGTGGAACTCAAAATGTTTTATACTTGTAATCTAGGAGAAGTTGACAATGTCTAATGAGTTAAATTATATTTCTTCTTCTTGATGATTCTTTGGAAATTTTTATTTTTTAAACATTTATGTTAAATTATTGAAATTTCAATTAATTAGATTATCATCCGGAACTTCAGTGTCGTTTCAAAGAATGCCATTTTATTGAGAAAAATAAGTTTACCCTATTAAGGAATTTGGAAATACAAGATTTGTGTCTGTGTTTAGCGTTATTCCAAGCATTTTAGCCCTATTCGCGTAAATGTAAATGTGATCAATGCTCATATTTTATTAGTTAGTTAATTAATTCGAGAACTGTTAATTTCTGTTAAATACTAATGTTAATTTCTAAATATAATATTACATAAGTAGGATTATATTATTTAGCACTAAATGGTTTAATAAGCTCCTAACGAATTATATATGCTATCTACAGCAACGCAACCAGTTAGTGATTTTCTAGTTTGACGTGCATGCTTAGGAGATTGAATAGGACTAGTGTTGCATGCATGCAAGCCATAAAAAGTGCTTTTGCCATGTCTCGCGAACCGCAACGAACCAGGTGCTCGCGAAACGCGCAAAGATGCACTCTCTTGTTGTGGTATGCGGTACTCACTCGCCAATGGTTTCGTACGTGCCCGTATATGCGACGATTTGTATTGTTCTGGTTTGCGACCGCTAAAATCTCTAATTTCCTTATCAGCTTCTGCAACATTTAAAATAAAATAAAATATTTTTCTATTATGCGAGATTAAGAAAAAAGGGGTGTATCAAAGCATGCTACTAGAAATAAATTAAATAGATTTAATAAATAAATTACGTGAAAACCCAGCACTGGACAAAGCTAGTTAATAAATCAAAACGCATTTATTGTTTTGTAAATAAAAGATACGAACGAGTTTGCGTTCCGCTCATAACCTACTTGTCGTATATTGTATAGCAGGGAATTATGTTACGCATGCTGTGGTGTGTGCTATGTGCTACACACATTACTTATGTTTAATTTGTACGTTTTCCGTGTATGATATATCGAAGTAGGGTTTATACTGTGCTGCTAACAGCGTCCGTTGATAATTGATATGTTAAGCAGCGTCTTATATTCTAACGTGGGATTGCCGCGCGGGAAAGAATTATGTATTATGTCTGGAATCCGTATTAGGGATTAAATAACGTGTGGTAGGCTAAGGGCCGACAAAAGTTGAGTGACGGCTCAGGCTTATAAATACCGAGAGTTTGAATAGAATGATTTAGTTCCTGATTTTGAGAATTACAGTAAACAGAGCGACTGTTGCCGAGAAAATTATGTGTTTGGTACACGATTTCATATATGCTACACTTTTCTGTTTATCGCATGTATATTGAATAGCTTTCTTTCTTTGTCTATATTGTCTAAGAAGACCAATACATGTTATTTTGTTAAATCGTTAAATGCTGTTTTATTAATTAGCAGTTAGAATCTTTTTCAGCTGCCCAGAAGAACACCTGGACTACTTACGTACTCCTCGTTACTCATGCTCTCAGCAGTCCACTGAGAACTGATGGAACAATACGAGCGGTTCCAACGTACGGTCTCACGTTAAACTGACCTGGCGCCTGAGTATGCATATTTCCGAATGTTGTTATATTCTGAAATAAGAGATATATTTGTTTGCACTATATGTGCCAATCGCTAGGACTCTCCGTTAGCAGCATCGCGAGTGAGAGTCAGTCACAGGGGTTTACGTAAGATACGCGAATCATGTCTTGGAACAGACAAATATTGAATCTAATTGCACAGATAATATTCTCATGGTATGTGCTTTAGCTATTTCAATGATGTGAATTCTTGTTTGTGGTTCGTAGTGAACGTATTTAGCTATTAATTTTGAGTGAAGCTTTACTAAGATTTAATTGATCTTTTTGGGTGAACTTTACTTATTATTGTACTTTTATATACAGTAACTAATCAAAAACGGGTAAATTCCTAATTTAGAGGAGGGAATAAATAAGCCACTTCCGAAATTCGCCACGGACTGTTACTAGTTAAGTCATCAGTGTATTGTGTACCATTCTAACTGTGTAACATTCTAATGAAAAATGTTGAGTACATTTACGAGGATAGTACCCGGCGAGACGTATAGATGGCGGTTGTTGTTTGAAAAGAATGATCATGGCAGAAAGTACCCACCTTATAAAGGTTAAGTTTGAACTTTGATGATGTTACATTGTTTGGTATTTGTTCGCCAGGCATCAATATGAGAACGCTCTCAGTGATTTTGTAAACATGTAAAAAATCGTTTTGTGATACAACTCTTCAGTTTGTCCAACCAATATAAAAGCGGAGTTAGGTTCTACTATGGGGGAGTCTGTTCCTTCGTTTCCAATAGTAAAATATTCGGTAGCAGAGCTTAAAAGAGACTGTACGAGCTGTAAGTACGAACATCGGAGTGGTCGATCAAATAAGGTGACCATGCAAAAATGGTGAAGCAACTCCCCAAAATGGTATTTGATGACCGTCGTCTAAAAGTGCGCGAGCAAGCAGACTTGGTAGGTATGTCAAAAAGTGCTGAATATCGCATATTGCGGTGTGCGTGCGATTAATCACAATGGAACAAAAACAGCGTTGTGAGAATGTTTCAATCGAGTGTTTTGCGAAGTTTCACAGCACTAAAGCCGAGTTTTGGCGTCAATTCATAACCATGGATGAAACATGGGTCCATCACTTCACACCTGAGACAAAGAAACAGTCAAAACAATGGATTGAAAGGCTCCAAAAAAAATAAAGATAGTTTCATTTGTAGGCGTCAGTTTTTTTGGGATGCGCATGGCATACTTTTCATTGATTATCCTCAGAATGGGAAAACAACTAATTGCAGTGTTTGATTGATGAAATCAAGAAAAAACTCATTTGGCGAAAAAGATAGTTTAGTTTTATCAAGACAATCCACCAGTTCACAGATCCGTTATCGCGATGGTCAAAATCAATAAGTTAGGGATCGAATTGCTTCCTCGTGCACCATATTAGCCCTATTTCGCCCCTTTGGATTATTTTCTGTTTCTAAACTTTAAAAAATGAGGCGGTAGTGAAAGATTTGCCGGTACAATTGCTTCGAACAGGGTATCGAAGCATGATTGGGAAAAGTGTATTAAGCTAAAAGGAGACTATGTTTTCTTGTCTTTGTTAGGTCAGGTACTTCTGGGACTACGCTCCTAATAAATGACAATGAATGAAAAAGACAAAAAATGAAACCTGTAAAATCTCTAACTTACTATATACTTCAACCAATAACTTGAAAACATCCTCATGTCCAAATTGTGCAGCTAGATGCAATGGAACATATCCCTAAAAATTTAAAAACCATGCATGTAAATCGTTTTTATAACGTGATCTGTAATGTATTAATAAACTAATTTACTATGTACCGGTTCACTAAAGTCGTATTTATCGCGATATATTTCGAAGTTAGAACTCCATCTTAGTCGGGCGATCTGAGTCGTTTTTGTTATTTCTGTAACTGACGCTTCTGATTTCTGATTCTGTGTTTTAAAATTAAATGATAAAGAAAAAGAATTGATTGCAACATGGTTCTTTCATTTATGATGATAAACAATTTCAAAGTCAATTTCAAAAGAGTTTGAATTTAATGAATATCTTCATGACAATTGCAATTGCCAACTGAAAGGTAAGGGTCAGCAATATGGCATTCAAATGCATTTATATTGGCAAATATGTTATCAATACATGAAGTATTGAAAACTGAAGATGTGAAATTGTTCCAAGACTGATTGTCTGTTCTGAAAGGATGATTGTAATCTCCTACAGCTTGTGTGACACAGTTTTATTTGTACGTGATCTCTAAAGTATTGGACAGTACATTTATAAAACCCTCAAAGGCACCTAACAGAGATCTCTATATTGATAGTAGTATTAACTTTTTGTCAATGATAACCGAAGTTATTTCACATATGCCTTCTCTGATTTATTGTATATTTCTTTGATTTCTATGACGAGACCTGCAAGTCTGTCGTGTACTCGTACCATTGAACCACCATGCTTCTTAGCGGTCCTCGGGTAAACGCAATAGTTTTCCATTTGTAACAAGCTCATCTTCTCTGCTGCAGGACAGTGTTCGTTGATAGAGACAAAGTTGATGCTTATGTTCTTGTCTAGGTAGTCCTGCAGTTCTTCTATTTTATTGCGTAGCCATTGGATGTTTATATGAAGGTAAGATATGTTATAATGTGTAGGTCAGCGTTGCTCTGACCCTATACCTTTTGCCATAAAGTTCCAAGGATTTGGTGTTTGCTTCCGAAAAAATATCGTTCCACAATTCTATTTGTTGGCCAATTTTTGATATTTTTTAAGAGCATTGTAGTATTTGAAGTCTGTGCATACGGTGAATATTGGTACATTGCTATTTGTTCCATCTAACTTTTGGCAAGTAAAATAGTTGGATTTTGTAATGGTTTTGTACTACTTCTTCTAATTTAGTGTGATCGATGAGTCCTGAGGCTGATTTCTTGGCTCGTCCGAAGATTGAGTACTAGCACTAGCGGGTTGCACATTATGTTGAGTCTGAGACTGTTCTTTGGTTTTGTTATTACCATTGTATGATTTTGGTTTTGCTGCTGTTGCTGCGTAAGTTTTGATTTTATCACATTCAAAATAGAGTCAATTTCAAAATAAAGATGAATCTCAAGTTGAAATAATTTCGGCCATTGAAACATCTAAATTATTGCTAAGTTGTTCTGTAGTTACTGAATATAAGAAGGTATCAAGTACTGAAGTTTCCAATATTGTTAGAAATTTAAATCCAAGGAAGGCATCGGGTGAAGATCAAAAACCAAATATGGAGTTGAAAGTGCTTCTGGAGAATATAATTACACATTTAGCAAACATTTTCAACAAGATGTTAATTTTTAGTGATTTTCCACAACAATAGAAAAATGTAAATATAATTAGTATTCAGAAGAAAGGTAAAAATCCTGAAATTCCAAAAAATAAAAGACCGATTAGCCTTCTAAATGGCTTATCGAAAGTGGCCCAATGAATTATTAAAAATAGAGTCCAATCGGTTGATCGTTTGCAGAAGTCAATAATATATTACCTAAAAGCAGTTTAGACAGAAATCGGCCGCCATCCAGCAAGTTGCAAACCTTGCATCCATTATAAGAGATGCAAGATGACGAGATTTAACAGTTTATATGACAACATTAGATGTGGAAAAGGCTTATGATCGAGGTTGGCATGAAGGTCTGGTATTCAAGGTCTGGTATTAATAAAAATCGTTCATTCCAAATTAAATATGGTAACGACATTTAATCCAAAAGAAATATAGAGGAAGGGGTACCTCAAAGTTTACCGCTTTCACCTGTTTTATTTAATATTTTTGTATCCATTATACCGAAATTGCAAAATATCGATAAAGCAAAGTTGCTTCAATTCGCAGATTACACTGCCGTGGTAGCATTTCATCGGTATCCAAAGATAGCGAGAAATATGTTAGAAAAATGTTTAGATTTAGTAATAAGTTTTTTTTAAGATTGGAAAGTTAAAGTAAATGGAGAAAAAACTGAAATTATGATGTTTGGAAAACGTAAACACGAAAAACATCCAATCAATTTTATGGGAAAGAAAATTAATGTAAAGAAACTGGCTACATATCTTGGAGTTACTTTTGATAATAAGTTGAAATTTGTCCAGCATTTTAAAAGAATATTGCGATGCAGTCTAGGCACAAAATGTACTCAATTCTAAGATACGATACAAAACTTTCATTGAGAGCTAGAAGAACTATTTTGAATAGCGTATTTAGGCCTCAGTTGATGTATGGGAATGAGAAATGGAATATTGATTAAGAAAAAGCTCAAGAAAGCTGTAAGGTAACTGACTGGTATATCAGAAACTCTGAGACAACAGAATCCCTGCAGGCAACAGATATAGAAATGGTAGCAATTAATAGGTAAAATCTCATTCAGAGATTGATAAATCATCCGACAGCAGATATCTGCAAAATTGCGGAAATCATGGAATAGTAATATAATATACATCCTTTCATCAGGGTAGTTCCTTAGCTCCAATCATGGCCAAAAGTTAATGGCAAAAATGGATAAATAAAGGTTCACAAAAAAATGATTCTGTGTTCTTTTTTGTTCCAGCGTTGCTATGTGTTTTATTGTGTTATCTTGTTTGTTTTATTAGTAAAGTTGTGGTTGTTAGCTGTTTTGTATTTTATCATTGAGTAAGTAGTAAATAGAGATATAAAACAATGTTAATTTTCCGACTACAGAAAGTGCGCAGAAGGATAGATGTTAGCACAATCTGACCGCGGACGCACAAAGTTATATAGTTACCAGTTCAATCATTTTCATCAACTGCTGTTTCATACAACATAATGTATGGTTTAATTCTTTGCTAATGAACATAGTAAATGCCAGGTTGCCAATTTTTGTTTAATAAAATTACTTTTAAAGCAAAGATTTTTCTATTTTTCTACATAAAAAAAATCTATTTTTCTATATTTTAAAATATAATATATACAAACATGGAATAAATATCCAGTTATAAACATCCAGTAATCATTTAATTATTTATCACATCTACAAAACTTTTTATTATTTACCCAAATTAATGCGAACTTACGATAATTCCAAGAAACAATTCGCATAAGAAACAATATTGAGATTTTAAATCTCAATATTTTTATGAGCGTTAGTATCTTGATGGTTTTTCTTTGCATACTTTTTTCTCGGAAACCACTGAACCGATTTCAATTAAACTTTTACTTTTTCAATTTTATGCCCTCCATCTCAAAAACATTCTTTCTAGTATTACACCCTTCCTTCTTACATACCATTATTTTTGTCTTTTCCACATTCATCTCAAATCCTCTTCTATCCATAAACCTCTTTATTCTCTCTATCATATCATTCATAGTTGAAGGTTTAACTAGATAAAATGATACACAATAAAATGTGATATAAAAAACAAAAATAAAACTTCAAAACTATATAAGGACATTGCACATTCGAATAGGATATTTGCGCACTATCATGAGAACTCAAAGTTGCAAATATAGGCATGGTCAGTGTTTCTTTATTATTCAGCAGGTAATGGAGGAAATATTATATTTGAAACACGTTTTTTAAACCGGATAAAAATAAGAATAAACTAATTTAACTGGCCTAGCCTACACTAATCTAACCTAATCCTAACGTGCTGTACCCATTAATTCGCCAATGCATTTATTCGCTTACCCATAAATCATTTGAAACCCGCTTATCCATATCTTATATATTGAACACCTCTAAAATTACTTTCAATGCTCTTTTTTGAACTCAATTGCTTGTTAAATTTCGTGACCTAAAATGCATCGCTATTTATTTGTTTAAATATCAAGGTAAATACTTCAAGCTACTTAGCTGTTTCTTTTATATTTATTTAACATGATAACGATTCTTCACATACAACTTTTTTTTATTATAAATAATCATAGCATATTAAAGTTATCTAAGTTAGCAGACGGGCCGGGCCTCATTTGGGACTACAGATATTCAACTCTTATGTACATTAATATTTTATTTTCACAATGCATCGGAATTTTAATCTACATTCATTTGTTACTTGCGTTTGGTGATCTCCATTTGTTGCATTGTATATTACTGTTAACTTTTACGTTTAATTCCGTTTTTAGTTCAACGTTATTCAGAGTGGATTACAAATTTTAATTATACATAAATCGCATACATTAAATGTATTTTGTATTCTCCATGCACACTATATCATCTAAGCGATCAGCCTCTCTCACTTCCTATATTCACCCAATCCGACTGATCTTTTTTCAACAGTTCTTCTAAATCCGACATCTCGGAATTATTTTCTCTCAGCTTCCCTCTCGCTTTCACTCTTATCAACCTACCAGATATTCCAGGCATAACCATTTTCTCCCATAACTTTTACCTTACAATTTTATCAAACACAGATCTCAAGTCAACGAACAACAAGTATAACTTATTTCCTTTGTTACCTCCTTTTGCACAATATAATTTAACGTATCTATATTGTCCGCTGTCCATCTACCTCTAATAAAACCTGTCTGCGTGCTTTATAACATAAATTTCACCCGAAATTCCTCCTCCAATCTTACATTTATTAACGTCGCAAATAATCTATATAACTCATCCATTATTGCCACACCCTCGTAAGTTTTCACATTCATTCTATCGGCTGTCTTGTGTACTGGAACAATTTCCCATTCTTTCCACGTTTACGGAATTCTATCTGTTCCATTCTATAGTCTATTAATCCTCCTGGGCCTTACTAATGCTTCTAATCCTATCTTCCTTATCTCCTGCCTCGTTACTTCCATACTTATATCCAACATTTCACCTTCTTCCATCCCCTTCATACACCCTTCGCTCTCCCTCTCTATGGCTTCTAATATTCCGTCCTCAAAATTCATCCTACACTTAATGTCCCATTCGTTCAAATTTATCTCACAACCCCTTTTTTCTTCCCCCATAGGACACCTATGCCTCATATACTTCCACACCTCTCGCTCATTACGCAAATTATTTATGGTCCCTCTCTCTCTCTCCAGTCTTTTATTTTCATGTTCTTTCCTCCATTCCCTTTTTGTCGCATTATATTCCACCATATGAAGCTTCCTCTTTTTTCACTTTCCTCAATGCTTACCTTGTCTTCTATTTTATCCTCACCCATGTTTCATCTACCTCATTTGAATTCCACCCCCACCCCCCGCGCAATCTCCCAATCTGTTAAAATTCCACCTCGATTCTATTGGAATATGGTCATACTCAATAGTCACCTATTCTCACATACTCCACACATGCACTCACGCTATCATTCTCTACAATATTATCTGTTACGGATCCTCCACCATGCCCTCTAAATGTTATTTCTCCCTCCCATTCCCCATTACTGCATCCATTTACCATTAAGTCCTCATCTTCGGTCCAATCTAAAAACCACTTTTCTTCTACATTCATTATTTTATTTTTTGATTTTCTTTCCACATATACTACAACAGTTCCCACCTATCTACCTACATTTTTCCCAATCTTCACATTGCAATCTCCAATTAATGTTAACATATCTAAATTCACCCTTCCACTTGTATCATATCACTCACTCTTCTCATACTCTTCCCGCTCTTTATTTATAAACACAGTGTTGCGTATTCTGGCGTTCCAGAATGAGCCAAGAAAAGCAACGTCTTGTTGTAGCATATAAATATATTTGAAAACATTAACAGGTTAAACACGTAACAGTATG
>WYDF02120049.1:0-10172 GCA_009867245.2 Adranes taylori
GTTCCTCCCATTTTGATATTTTCAATGCTAACTCCGTCGTCTCCTGGTAATTTATTGTTCTTCATGTCCTTCAAGCTATTGTTAATTTCGTCTAGTGTGATATCTGAGATATCCTCTGACCCTTGGTTTTGTATTTCGGGAATGTTTGTGTTGCCCTCTGATACTGTCGTTTTCTTGTAGAGATCCACATAGAATTCTCTTACAATTTTACAATTCCCTATCTTACTCCTCTTCAAATTTTTATATTAGTCATGTTTTTATGAAGTTTGACACATAATGTTGCGTTTTCACAGATATGATTGATCAATCTCGAATTAACATTCATCCAGAGAATCTAATAACAACCAGGTCTCTACTGAATCAAATGCTTTTTCAAATTCCATAAAGGCAAATGCGGTTTCAATCTTGTATTCCTTACACTTCTCAATTATAATGCTTACCACCTGCAAAGAATCATTCGTTCTATATCCAGATATAAATCCAGCTTGTTCAACGGGTTGGTAGAAGTTTAGATTCTTTGTGTTTTGTTTGATAATCACCTTCATGAATAGCTGGTCAGAATAGACTAATAATGCAATAATTCACTACAGAAATCATGGTTCAAATGTTTATTGGTATCAAAACTATTCGAAAGTTCTGCAGGCGGAAACAATTTATCATTCTTATTAACATTTAAAAAAAATGTTGGTCTTTAAGAAAGAACTCAACTATTCAGTCGTGAATTCAGAGCTGGAAAGATTTAAAACTCTAGAACTCAGCTGTAAATCTAATATAGATTTGGTCTTATACAATATTGATAGCAAATTAATTCAAAATTCCAGAATTAGTTAACGAAATTTGTCTAGGCAATTACAAAATGTTATTTTCTAACAAACTAGAAGATTTGATAACTTTAAAAACATTATGAAAAAAAGATTCCTCATCTTTGGAAAGATTCATATAACTGGAAATATTAATTCCCAGGTTCTCACAAGCTGTTAAGTAAGGAATAAAATTCTTAGTAGAAATTCTATCACCAATATGAATAATGGACTTTCTTCCTCAACCTTGATGACAAGATCCTCATAGTTCATGCGTGATGAACAGAATTTAGGAATAAAGGCAGAAAGAACAACTTTTGGTTGATCAATATTAAAACAATGTGACTTGGGAAATTAGAATTAACAATGTCAACGTTTAAGTTGAAATGTTTGTCCTATCCCTATCGGGTTCACACAACAAAGAAGAAACTATACCAGGAAAGTTAGTCATGGAAACAATCTTTGACGTACTCATGCTATTTGAATGAATGTTATCTAAAAAATTAATATCCTCCGAATAAGAATCATATGAACCATAAAGTCGAGTTTTGAAGCTTATTAGTTTGTCTTTTAATCTTTTATTTTATGACTTTGTATCGCTTGAATAATTAAAAGCTTTTCTATACAGAAATTCTACAGGTATTCATTTAAGCAAAATTTGTTTGAAATAAGTTCAAAAGTGTCTTAACTAAACAAAACATTTCATCTGCAGTGGCTTCTAAAATAACGCTAGAAAACATTTCAATTTTTGATGTCGCATCGTCGCATTCTACGAGAAATACTGTAAGCTGTAAGAGTTTAGATGTTTTGCAAAAATTTAAAATGGCGCATATACACTACTTTGTCTCCATCATGCTCACACTGGAGGCCAAACAACATGAATCATGTAACAAAATCATGTAGTGTTTACTCTTACTCTTAACTAAGTCTACTGCAGTAATATTATGTAGAAAATTAAAATAGAACATTGCTTTGTGTTACTTATTTTGATTGTTCTAGGTCAGGAGACGAACCAATTTAAATTTCGTGGTTTGAAGCTTATATTAATACAATACACAACTGCATACGCACACAACTATTCGTAATATAGAACGTGGCAATGACATTCGCGACCTTTTGAGTATTTTGACAAATAGCCGGCTAGACAGAAGGTTTTTTATTTCAGTCATACCAAATACACTGCCTTGAAATTGGTGATTAGTTAGTTATCGACATATTATAATTATTGAATTAGATTCTCGCAGATCATATATGAGATATATTTCAAACTCTCTGAGGTATGTTTAAATTATTTTCCACAGCTAAGTAAATGATACTTATTATACAAGACTGAGGAAAACATTGTTCATCTCATTTTAACTGTTGCAAATTAATAGCACCCACAAATCTTGGCGTTACGGAATAATCGTGGTTAAATATTTCTTCAGGGACAAGCTCCCATGAATTGTTCTCTTGAAAATATTGTCAGGTATATTTTTGGAAAAGAGGGTTACTCCTCCCCGACGCGACGTTGGTCAGAGATGGGGTTAATTTTTGTATGGGGTACGTAGCATACCCTGCTCTCACCTTAAATGTACAAAGATCCTTTATTGCTTTAAACGAGTGCACTTCGTTTTAATACTTGCCTTGGTTTATCTACTTCTAACAAACAAAGTTATTGTTTTAATTATTGACGCAAAATGTTCTCATTTTATTCCCATAATTATCCCAATAGAATTTAAAATAAAACACTAGGCTATACCATTGTTAAAGTGGTTGTACTATTCAGATTCAATCATGCCTCCTTTGGCTAAATACTTAATGGTACCGCTAACCTTTAGTCTTTATAATTCACGACAAATGATAGCCGATAGTCTCTGTAATTCAGGCAGAAAAATAAAAGAGTCGGTCAAAGTTACCTAAGAATGTATTTATAAGTTTTAGAGAAAGCAATTAAATAAAATATTCGTTCATTCTAATAAATAAAATAAAATTATTGTAAATAAAATAATCATAATAAAATAATCAGTTTTACAATTAATAAAATAAATCAATACTTGTTCCTGCATTCAAATAATCAAACAAAAATTGCGTTTAAGATTTTTTGGTTTACATTCCGATAAATATTAAATGAATTCTCACAGTTCTGTCGCTGCTTACAAACTTATTTCAATATCATTTTTAGATCAACGCACAATTATGTTATTTATTTGTTTAGTTTTATTTTGAATTCCTCTGATCAATAAAGTTGTTACTAAATACTTTTAATTTACTCTATTCAAAACAATCATGCTTAAAATAATTATGTAATTTATTATCAAATGCTGAGTACTAAACACAAACTTATATTTGACGATTTCATGCTTAAAACATTAATTTCATTTATTCTCACAAAATATTGATGACCAAATACTAGTAGGTCTCATGCCTATTTATTTAATATCGACCCATTGTTAATACCAACACTCGGATTTATTCATGACTTTATTTTTATTTAATTATAATTTTAATCAAAATTAATTCCCAATAATATTTTCACTCGGTTATCGGACATAGCATATGATGGTACTTGCCAAAACTTAGTGTTTTTTCAAGTGTATTGTATGGAGTGTTTTATTTGTTTCTGGCCTCCCCTCTAATTAGCCTATCAAGATATCGCTATGCATATTTTCGGTCATGATTAATTCGTACAAAATTAACACGTACGCATTGAACACGGCTGTGTTCTCCCTCTCTATTCGGTGACCTCGGTATATGCATTTGGCTTTATTCATATCTCTATGTAAAACTATTTATTTAAGATTTGAATAATTAGCATAGGGTAGACTTAATAATTAATAACTATTTCTGCATTTGATTATACAAACGGATCTATGGTATGTTACCCAATATCCGCCCACTTCCTTAAATCATATTCACCGTTAACATTTTATGGCATCTACGTATCTTGAAATATTTACATTATTTGTGAATAGTTAACTTTGGTGACTTTGATAACGTTGTTTTCCTCTTTGATCGGTTTCAACTTTCTCTATTTAGTTTCCTCCAATCTTTTATTTAACTCTTCCAATCTCTTACCTAACTCTTCCGCCCCTACAATGTTTAACTCATCTTTGATGTCCATACTTTTTTCTAAAGCGGCTGCTTTCTTGCTTCCCTTTCTGCAACCTTATATCTCTTTATAGTTCCTCAATCTCATGCTTTTCCACCACTAGATATGACTTTCCGATCTCCTCTTCTGTCGCTTTTTCTATATCCTCAACTTCTTCATAAAACTTCTGAACTATCTTCTCATTTTTTCAAAGTTTTGCTCACTCCTTTTGCCTTCCGCAGGCTATCTAAATAATTCATTTCAATAATTCATGTTATAATGCAATATAACAATATTGAATTATATTCTCGTCGAGATTTTATTCTTTTAGAAGATGTTTCCCCAATCAGATCGAATGTGCAAGTGAGCTCGCGATCGGTTACCCGTTCCAATGCCGAACTAACTCATCCAAGAATGATGGTGACAATTCGACATGGACAGCAATGCTTCTTTCAAGTAAATCAAGTAAAACAGAAAAAATTGGGAATTGGGGAAACATAAGGAATTATTTTTCATATGAAAAGTTTTTTCTAAAAAAATGTTTTCTTGCTCAAAACATTAAAAGAAAAGTCGATTTTTCGGTGTCCGTTTGAAAATATTTTTTCAATATATCTCAGACTCTATAAAATATAGGACATTCGAGTAAACTTCATTCTATAGGCTGCCTAAAGCCCCTTTGATTTTATTTGAAACATTAATTTCTCAAATCACAATTTAACATGTCAGGTGTAATTATTTGGAAAAGTTTCGCAATATATTTTTTTTTCTTGTATCGAAAGATTCTTTAATATTTAAGGGAGTGACCGAGTTTAAAAATCTCGCATGGCATAGCATCGGAGTAATTTGACCTTGAAATTTTTTTTTCTACCCTAAATATCTCCATTGCCATGAAAGCTGAAAAAATGAAACTTGGGCAGCGCATGTACATCTATGGCACTTCATTTTTGTCGCTATGACCAATTGAATATACTGTACTAATTTTCAGTAATAAATTTTTTCAGTTCCTATGAAAGTTGAAAAACTAAAACTTGGGCAACAAGTCTAAGACCCAGGGATCTCAATTTTTCACAAAACGGACACGAAGAAGAAGTTACTCAAAAGTGGTAGCGGGGAAATTAAGTCAAAACCGACAGCTTTTCACGCCAAAGCGGACTAATTCATAAAACCAAGACAGTCTGGCGTGCTTCACAGTTTATGCCCAATACAGTTTCGCCCAATACAGCTTCGCATAAGCCGTAGTTTATGCCAAAACAAAGCTGTCCGCGCCGTAGGCAAATACGGGGAAGATGTGAGTCAAGAGCGGCCATAGGCCGGCGCAAAGGACCGGTGGATTTCTGGGTAGGCGATTTATAGATTAGACTAATGTTGTTTAATTTACCCTAAACAGTATTGTGCTAATTGAATTTAATAGAGGACTTAAAACGTAGCAGTCAAAGCTAAAAATTCAACTTTTGTTTCATGCAAGATATAACAAAACGTAAGCCTTCGAGTATATGAAAGATAAGATCGCGATCACGTCCACGAATTTTCTCTCCTTTCATACTTCCCTTCTACTTATTTCTTCTACTGATTATCGCTGCTCTCCTCCGTTCCGGTCCCAGATATGACCTCCAATTTTCCGCCTCTTTCCTTTCATTCGTATTCCACATCATCCCATCCCATGATTTTATCCAATGTTCCCATATTTCGTCCTCCATTCACAAATTTTAGATTTCCTAGGCATTTTAGCTTGCCAATGTTTCGCCAAAGTTACATCTGGCTTTGTCGAGGCTCAGAGATTGCCTGAAAACTTATTGTGTGATGCTTATTGAGTTTAGCATATGACCTTGTTATTCTCCTTTCTGTGCTGGCGCTAGTCGCACGTGTTACGGTGACTCATGTTGTGGTTAGACAGATGGTTGATGGTGGTCGCACACTGAGTGGTTGAGTGGATGCTGATAGTGGTCGTACCGTAGATGCATTTTTGTATCCTTAGTTTTCTAATGGATTTTTGTCTTTTGGTTTGGATAATATGCTGCTGACTTTTTAAGTGTGTTAAATACTAGGTTGATGTCGTTTATCTTTAGGATCGATGATATTTTGTCGGTAGTTCCTTTTATATAAGGAAGAGTTGCAATGGCAATTGGTTCAGATGGTGCTGGTTCCGGCCGTTGTATTTTGTGTTTCAGGTGTAGATTCTTGTTTATTTGGGTATTAGAATAGCCGTTCTGCAGAAATGCGCCTCGAAATATTGCGACTTCCGAGACTATTCTTTCATTGTTGGTAAGTAGTCTTGAACGATGAATTAAAGGTTTTATTACGGAATTTTTTGTCCTGGGTGGTGGTGTAAATTCGGGTATAGGTAGCGGTTTGTGTGCATGATTTTGTTGCGAAAAAAAACCCTTAGGTTTCTTTGAAATTAGTACATTTAAGACTGGTAGTTAATGGTCGGTTTTTACTCCCATTGTGAATTGGATTTTCGGGTGTTCAGCATTAAATCCGCCGAAAAATTTCTGTACTTTTTGATTTCCATGTGGCCATATCACAAGTATGTCGTCTTGTCCAAAGCTCTTGTCTCAAAGTCTTCCATAGAAATGTTGGCGATAGCTCTTGAAAGAGGCGAGCCCATTGGTGCTCCAAATTGCTGGTTCCAGCGCTGTCCTCTATGGATGGGCTAAGTTATTTTTCCCACCTTCGCTAAGTTATCTTTCCACAAAGACACAAATAATACAACAAGAATATTAAACAACGCTAGCCGACTTTTATTAATCGACTCTATGCCAAGCAATAGAAATATACTTTATCGAACTGAACAAGAACTTTTAGAAATGCATTTACTACTCAGTAATGTAATACATCTTCTCATTTGAGAAAATATAGATCGTCTTACGCATTTTTATGCCGAAACAAACATGAAGTTAATTACTGATAAATAAATCTCTAAGTTTCTGAAATTATAATTTCTGTTACTTAAATTAGACAACGAAAATGGATCTTCCACACCGCAACCAAATCTAAAAACTATAATGTATAGCCTGTCCAATGATCAAGTACCAGTCGCAGCCAGATCCGTGAAAAAGGTTTCAATTTCGCAATAACTCCAAATCGTTTACCTGTTGAAAACCTAATATGCAGCGTAGAAAGTAGATACCAAACTTTTCCGAAGTTGATGCAGAGGAAATTTCCTTGCTGACAAAGGGAAAGCAACAGTAATTATGTACACCTCCAATTACGAACAAACACTAAATGACTTACTTAAGGACAACATATACTTAAAAATAAGTACGGACCCTACAAGATACTTAGAAACAACTACAAAAATGAAACTTAGGGCTTCATCTATTGACGCATAAACACTGAACAAGCAAATTCCACGCGAGCGATCAACGTAATATCCAAAATTTATGGATTATCGAAAATCCACAAAGAAAATGCTCCTCTATGACCCATCGTCAGTCCTTTTGATTCTCGGACACACCGTCTTTCATAATATTTGGCCAAATTTATTCAACCTCTTATTGGATATTCTAAATCATATGTAAAAACAGCCAACATTTTTTAGAGAACATATAGAACATATACTCAAAGAACAAGAACATATACTACAACCAACTGACATAATAGTTTGCTTCGATATGGTATCCCTGTTTATTAACATTCCCGTAGATGAAAGATTGGACATACTAAGAATAAAATATCAAGTTCTCACTCACATAATTGATCTAATTATCTACTGCACTAGCAACGTATACTTCATCCATAGAAGACCACAAACAGAAATTTGGAGCATCAATGGGTTAGTTTCTTTCAAGCGCTATCGCCAACATTTTTAGGGAAGCTTTGAAAGAAGAGCTTTGGACAAGATTCCTCTAAAACCCAAATTATAGTTGCCCTATGTATACGACACATTTGTGATATGGCTACATGGAAATCAAGAACTACAGAAATTATTTGACGCACTTAATGCTGAACAACCGAAAATTCAATGCACCATGGGAATAGAAAACGATCTACCATCTACCAACGAACTACCATCTTTAGATGTATTAATTTCAAAGAAACCTAACGCGCCTTTTGCACACACAGTTTATAGAAATAACACGCATACAAACCGGCTACCTACACATTAATTCACACCACCATCCAGGACAGAAGGATTCCAAAATATAAACTTTAATTCATAGTTCAAGACTACTTATCGACAATGCAAGAATAGACTCTGAAGTCGCAATATTGTGAGGTGTACTACCCCAGAACGGCTATACTAATAAACAAGAATCTACACCTAAACCACAAAATACAACGTCCGGAACTAGCACTATTTGAACCAATTGCCATTTAAGCTCTTCGTTATATAAGAGGAACTTCAAACAAAATATCATCGACCTTAAAGAAAAAACGGCATCAAAACAGGATTTAACACACATCAAAAAACGAGTAGCATATTATCCAAAACATAAGACAAAATTCTACTAGAAAACCAAGGAGAGTACAAAATACTCTGCAATGAATGCAATTTGGGCTATGTCGGTCAAACAAACAGGAAAATATCAGCCAGAATATCTGAACATACATACAACGTCAATAAGAAGATCAGAACGTCCGCTCTCGCCCAAAATAACTCCGCAACCGGTCATAAAATAGCTTTTTAAAATTACAGAATAATAGCCACAGAAACCCATTATATTATAGCAAAAAAATTATATAGGAATAAGAATGTACCGTGAAAATAAACAACATGAAAATAACTTCAACAACATACCAGATAAAAATGCATCTACGGTATGACCACCATCAGCATCCACTCAACCACCCAGTGTACGACCACCATCAAATATCAGTCTAGACACAACATGCGTGTCTAGACACCGTACGAGGGACGACTAGCGGTAGCACAGAGACGAGAATAAAAAAGTCGTATGCTAAACGCATCACACAATCAGTTTTCAGACCTTCTCTAAGTCTCAACAATGCCAGATGTGACTTTGGCGAAACTTTGGCAAATCGAAATGCCTACCACGCAAGATATAACCCTGGAAACGTAGTTGGACTCATATATATATATATATATATATATATATATATATAAGTAATGAAGGAGTAAACAAAGATTAGAGTAAGAGTGGGACCCGCGCGATTTTAAATAAGAAAGGGGTAAGACAAATATTCTAGATAACAATGCTAGACTAGATAAGTGGGAGCCTGTTTAACATCTACATATCTTTGGAAGAAATGTGAAAGAAGATGAAGAGTAGTAGAGGAATGATGATAGGGAGAGTGAAGGTGTGGCCTTTGGGATATGCAGATAACGTTGTATGAATGGCAAAGGCGAAAGAGGAAATGAAAGAGATGATTGAAAGAGGCAGTAGATATGTCGTGAAAACAGATATCCAAGAGAATGGAAAAAACAAAAATAATGGTATGGAAGATAGGAGGAAGAGATAGCAAAAGCAATAAATCTGTCAGATAGCAAAAACAATAAGTCAGGACAGTGGAAAATGTACAAGAAATATTTCTGAATTATTATTCATATTTCATTTATTGTAATTTTACATAGATACATGGGAATATTTGTCAACTAGGAACCACGTTAGTAGTGTCCTATATTCTCTAATATTCTTAAGAACTATAAACATACGTATTTAAATTTTACCCTCAAATAAAAATACCTATTCTTTTTAAAATTAGCGAGAGTTCATAACGCTAGCAAAAACGCAACAAATGTTTTCATTTGCTTGGTGATGAAAATCAAGTACATACTGTACATTAGTTACTTGTGTATATGTTTTAATATCAAGATATTATATCACATTGCGCTGCATTACATTATTATTTAATTTGATTAAAAAACAAATTCACACTAAAATGCGTCAAGTATATTATACTTGATATATATTATAGCACCACTTACTCATACTTGTTCAAAATTTGAGTTAAGAGGAACGGAGATTGAGAATCTAAAGAGCTGTAAATATTTAGGATTTATGCTCTGTAACAATGGGAGTGTAATGAACACATAGAGATGATATTAAAGAAAGTAAAAGTTGCAATTGAACGATTAAGTGTGTGGGAAAAGTAATTTGTAGATTCTGTACGTATGAGAATGCTAATAATGGAGACTTATGTGAGGAATATGCTGATGTTGGCGCGGAAATATGCGGAGTGAAAGGAAGGGAAAAAATGGAGAGGGTGATAGTAGCAATTCGAAAGAAAATAATCGGGTTGGAAAATTCAACGCCGAGTGACACTTGTTTACGATCATGTTGTATTATTTGCATATCATAAGAAATATTTTATTTTATTCTGCGTATTGTTACCTTTCT
>WYDF02120071.1:0-12486 GCA_009867245.2 Adranes taylori
TATATATCGGGCGGAGAACGTTGGTTAGGAACTTGCACATGCGATTTTGTTGAAGGGATTTGCAAAACCGACACGAAATGGTGAAGGAAAAAGTATTTTGACTATTTTGGCAAAACTACTTTTACTCATCCATAGTTTCTCAAAAATTACTACAGATATTTGTTTTAAGGGTTACTACAGAGTTTTGTTCATTCGAAAGATAAAGAATCCTAGAATCGAACTAAGGAGAATTTTTTTAAAAACATAATGTCATCTTGTAGTAATTACGTCCTGAAATATGCAAAAAATTGGAGCTTTTCAATTCAGATTTTTGAAGTAGCAAAGTTTGATTAGATACATTGTACCTTGTTAATTATTCAAGAAAACAAATGTTTCAAAATTGACGAAAATTAAAGACGAGCGAAGACATGATTTCATGGGGAGATTTCACCATTTTTAGGTGGAAGATTCCTCTTAATTAATGGATTTTCCTTGCAATCCGCTAAGCCTCTTTTTAGGTCCAGGTTCTTTATAGATAGGTCCCCAAACGGGTTGAATAATATGTAACATTGTGTCATTTGAAATGTTGGTAAATATCTTATTACAAAACTATAAGAAAATGATAAGTCTATCATTTTTTTAATCGAATATCGTTTTTTGTAAAACAGGATACTCCACCTTTCTGTAAGCCACAGCGGAATGCTTCTTCGTTAAGAGACTATGTAAACTCTCATTACACGCGTAGAAGTAAGTTTCATCCACCAATTTATAATCCTCCAGCCGTCCACTAATTTTAAATTTCTTATTCTTTTTTTTTTATTTTGAACTGTACAAAATAGTAAAAAATTGAATGAAAATAACACAGTAAATAATAATATAATATACTAATTTATAAAATTGTCGTAAAATGAGTGTATGATGCATGTGTGATCTCAAATATCAAATACTATTCGTCTAAAAATAGACATGTCAAGCAAAAATACATATTTCATTATGCATATAAAACGTATATTAAATCATTTGCATGAATAATAATAATAATAATAATAATAATAATAATAATAATAGTAACAAAAATAGTATATAATAGTGTGGCGGGAGCGACATGTATTTATCAGAGATAAGATTTTATCATGCGTTAGCATTCTTCTTTCAAATAAATCTGAGTTTATTTCTATAAACGAAACCTCTTTTGTCAAATGTATAAAAAATAGAAAATATTTGGACAATATATTATAAAAAAACAAAAAGACAAAAAAAAAATAAAAAAATAATAATAAAATATAAAAAAAATAATACAAAAACAATCACTCTTCCACAACAACCTTAATTTCTACTTCTGGTTAACTAACACCGACTTGCGCACCCAAGCAAGGACATAAAACTACAAGACCACCAGCAAATCAGCTCACCCCACTAAACCAAACTACCTCATTAGTGGACCATGCTATGGCCAAGGTATTGCAGTTCCATTGGCTGTAAAGCGAATGCTATAGCGTATATCTTATCTGCAAGCTATCAGCTTACCATAATTTCTAAAAATATTCCATTCAATACCAGTTCCAGGCTGAAGAGGATGATAAATCCTAAAGCCTCATTCAAACAAACTCTCCAATCTCCCAACAATATACAATCCCAACAGGGAGTGGAGTTTTAGTGGGTAAAAATCCCACACTGTCGGATGCATCGGGCATTCTTCGCCTTTTGAAGGTTTCTCCACTTCCTACGTAAAAAAAAATGGACAATATATATTAAATATCAATAGAAAACTGCAACATTAGGGATTCTGAATAAAATACCTTGAATGTTTATGCAATAAGATAGAAAGAGAAAAACTATATATCGGGCGGAGAACGTTGTTTAGAAACTTAAACATGTGATTTTATTGAAGGGATTTGCAAAACCGACAGGAAATGGTGGAGGAAAAAAGGAAATGACTATTTCTGCAAAAAATACTTTTGCACATCCAGAGTTTCTCAGAAATTACTATAGATATTTGTTTTAAGTTTTGTTCATTCGAATGATAAAGAATCCTAGAATTTCCTTTTTGTCAAAAAAGGAAATTCAGATATTTGAAGTAGCAAAGTTTGATTAGACACATTGTACCTTGTTAATTATTCAAGAAAAAAGCAGGACGAAGAATGAACGCGCGAAGACATGATTTCATGGCGAAGACTTCACCATTTTTAGGTGGAAGATTCCTCTTAATTAATGTATTTTCCTTGCATTCCACCAAGCCTCTCCTTAGATCCAGGTTATTTATAGATAGTTCACCAAATGGGTTGTACAATATGTAACATTATCTCATTTGAGATGCTGGTAAATATCTAATAACAAAACTTTTAAAAAATAGATAAACCTGACCTTTTTAAATCGAAAGAATGTACTTTGTTTGTACAACACGACAATCCACCCTTTTGTAAGCCATAGCGAAATGGTCGTCCTCCTTTAAAACACTATGTAAACCCTCATTACATGGGTACATGTAAGTTTCATCCACCAATTTAAAATGCTCTAGTCTTGGCGCGACCTTATGCAAGTTTCTTTTGCTCACAAGCGTTCTCATTCTATTCTGAGTTTACCTCCGATATTATGCTATTTCCGATAGTCTTGGCAGAAATTATTGCATATTTAGAACAATACCACGTTGTGCATTTGACAAGTTTAGCTGGTTATATCATAGATCCAACTACCGCAAATAAATATTTAGAGTTAATAATAAATAAAAGTCTTTTCTTAGTCATAAAGGCTTATTTGGCAACAGGTTTCAAATAGCTTAGCCATTCATCATCAGGTCTTTAATAATAACTGCTTTTTCAGTATCTGCATGGAATATAAAGAATGATGTAATATTTATTTTCATAATTATTTACTAAGGGCTTAAATTTGTAAGTTGCTTGAATTAATTGATTTTTATTCAGCTGATTTTTATTTTTTATTCAGGGTTTTATTCACTAGATTCAGATCAACTTAAGTCACATTAAATAATCATATTAAATTTAAGTCCATAATAAATACTTATCAAAAAGAAATATTACAAAATTGTTTATATTTTATTAAAGGCCTGATATTATTATTACCCAATATTATTTAAGGCCTGATAATGAATGGATAAGCTGTTTGAAACCGGTTTCCAAATAATCCTTTTTGTGAAGAAAAGACTTTTATTTATTATTAACTCTAAATAACTACAAAAACATCATGACTTCAACATCATATTGCAAATAATTTCGCGGACCTTATAACTCGGCTTGTTGCTCGAGAGTTTTAGAGCACTGGTCTAGCTAGACGATACGTTAAGATTAAAAAAGTATATATGATATACAAAATAAGCTAACTACGTTACGTGTACATTTCGAAATTACATGTAGCAACATAAAATGATAGGTGTAAATATAAATAGCACTTTTTAACGCGTGGTTAATGTAAAGAATAACGTGTTACTGCTACATTTTCCTTGCAGCTGTTATATATCATCATTTTACTTTTGCTCTGCCCATAATATATAGTGTTTAAGCATAACGAGATCTTAGAAAGCAAATTAATTATTCGAGGAACTAAACAATAACTCAATCTGATGTAGGGTACAATATTTAGTAAAACTACGTTCAGAAAATTGGAAATGAAACCTTCTGCTGGTCTACGAGTACTAAAAAAAATCAATTTGAACTCGGCATCTTTTACTCCATTTTTCAATTAAAAAGCGCAAGCCACTTTGAAGTTTTGTTTGCTATATGCACTGTAACGGCTGCGCCTACCCAGAAAAAATTGTAGAGTACATTGGATATCCTTTTCTTTGTTGTAAAGAACTTCCGTGAAGAATTTCGTGATTTGCTATTTAAGAGGAAACAGGACTTGGAAAAGAAGTTGGAAAAACTAGAAGAAGATGAGTCAGAGATGGGATTGACGATTAATCAGTCAAAAACCAAGTATATGTTAACATCCAGGAAAAAGGAAAATGAAGTAGTGAAAAGTATGAATTTGAATGAGATATGAGCGCTGCTAGAACTTTAAATATCTAGGGTCAATGATAACTGTAAACAACGATATGAGATAAGAAATACATGCTAGGATAGCAGCTAGTAATAGACTACTTTGCCTTAAGCAAAGCATTCAAAATAAGAAGTTTTAGTAGGGATCTGAAGCTGACTGTTTATCGTACAAGAGGTCTCACCTGTTGTGATGTATGGTTCAAAGACTTGGACTATGACGCAAGATGATGAGGAGTTGTTAGAGATGTGAAAGGAAAATACTCAAAAAAAGTCTCTGAAACAGTGAAGGAGGGTGGATTATAACGAATGAAAAATAATATGGAGATCAGAGAGCTGTATAACGAACCAGATATAGAAGCGGAAATAAAGAGTGGTAGACTGCTATGGTTGGGGCATGTAGAAAGGATGGCGCAAAATAGGACGAGAAAGAAAGTCTTCAATGGGAAACTAGGAAGACCGCGTATGAAGGGAAGACCAAGGAGGACCATATAGCTAGATAACGTGGAGAGGAATTTGAGAAGGAATATCATAAACATAGTGTGGTCAACAATGTCATAAGCTTTTGATCGATCTCTGAAACAATAAGTCACGTTTGTTTATAGCATTTTTCACAAACGAACAAATTTTGTTCTTCCAACGCTCTTTTCAGTTTGTTGAGTAGAGAAAGGTGCAATGCAAATATGTGTAAATACGACACAATGACGTCTACCTACAACATGTAGAGTGCCATTAACATCACAATCAAGTGGTTTAGAGAAAATGGGCTAAGCATTTATTAACCCAAATAATATAATGGTTTTGCCATTCACAAGGAGGAGGCAACTCAATTTAAAAGCCTTCGTCCTGAAAAGCAATGAAAATCATGACAAAATGGGAGGCAACATAGTTGAGCCTAGTTTTGGACTACAAATAAATGGAACTCTCATTTACAGAAGATACAGAAAAAGGTCGCCGAATCTTAATATCCTGCAAAAAGCGTTAGAACATCACAACCAAAAATGATACACTAGGACCTATGCAGCAGTAACAGCAATTATTAGACGTATTATAGCGTCTGGAGTTCTGATCTGGTGAGCGTCTTACATCTGCATTAGAGCAACTGATTGGATGGTTTCTGATTCACTTATTTGTGATAAGGGAGGCTCTGATGCAAGCCGGACAACACAAAACAAAAATCCGGAAACCTCACAGGACATTTACATATCCGTAAAGAGCCTGGAGCAGTACAAGTCACTAACTCTTGGTGCGATGACATGCTACTAGGTTCAATATTGAACAGTCATTTATAGTTGCTATTCCTTCAAAGAACATTTGGGAAATCGAGCCGTTGTATGTCAAGGGTGCGCTGAAATAGGACACAGTTGAGTCAAACTGGATACACACACTATTACTTTGGATGCCACTGAATACACAAACTATTATCTTACAGGCTGAAATTTTAGCCATTAATATTTGTGTCCTGCAGAGATCATGCATAAAAGGGGTCAATATCATTATACAGACTTAAAGTCCAGCAGCCAAGATGGGGTAAAACTTCTAAATCCAAGCAAGATACTGTGAGACTATTTAACACACCGGCAGGAATTGGAAAAGCATAACACCTTAAGTACCGGTGGATGCCAGGACAGGTAGTAATTTAGGACAAGGAAATTGCTGACACGATAGACAAGGGGTAATAAACAGTTTGATAAGTCCCAACACTTCCTATGGCCCAGTGCTATAAAACACTGGAAGAAAGTCGCAAAACATACAAACGACTTTATATGCCGATTCTGCAAAGTATTCTTAGGGAACTCAGACTAAAGGATTCTTAGGAAACTGAGGCTGCTTTAAAAAGGTCAAGAAAGAACAAGCTACAAAAGATCTTTTAGATCGAGGTTACAAAGGGGTCCCTTCTTGTTCTCTCTTTAGATAACAATAATAACAATAAATATATTCAATTGGTTTAAAAATTTGATGAATCATTATTTATCACAAAATTTGAGATGTGATCCTCAGCAGAACTATAGTTATTTCTCAGTTTATTTAGAGTTCTTAAAATTTCATTTTCAGTTAGGATAAGAAAAAAGTATTGTTAATCTGTTTAAACTATTTACATAATTAAAAGTGTCATGGGGCAAATTAGCTCAATTGGAAGAGCAATCGACCGGCAGTCTAGAGGTACGGGTTCGAGTCCCAGGCGGGGTAAACATTTTTTCTAGACACAAATAATAAGAAATATTAATTTCATAATTTACTCTATTAAATAATGGAGGAAACATAAAATATTCAAATAAATTTTGTTGTAAGTGTCGTTTGTTTGGTCTTTCCCCTAAGAAGAAATGGCAAACGGAAGAAACAAACAGATCTATTCTGTTAGCATTATTTTTTTTAAACCTTCCTTAAGACCTAACTTATTTACACATACAGCAATTATTATCAACTTATTAAAATTAATAACTAATACACTAAATACACTAAATTGCTTTCTAAAGTACTTTACAGTATGTGAAATTGCACTCTCGTACAATATGCTCCTATAACGATTTAAGTAATAAGGTATTTAGCGTTTTTTCATAAAGTAAATATATTTAATGGGTAATTTAAGTGTATATTCATAACAGAGCTTATAATAGAAACAATATCCATTTTATGTGAAATTACGTAACGCGGTATAATAATAATATAAACATTCGTACTTCAGATGCATAAATGAATCAATAGAAGCAGTTTTGCAAATTATTTGACTTCCTTGCAATATGTACAATGCTAATCCACATTTCAAAATATTAAAATGCCTTTCCTCTTACTCAAAAGATATTATTATTTAATATTTTGTTGTTATTAATATTTGTTTATTTAAAAGAATGTTAAAGAATATATTATACTTAAATATGACATATTGACTTAGTATACCATTATTGACTTAGATCAACCAATGATGAACATGAAACAATTCCAAAAATTATTATAAGTTTTGTTTACCTTATTATAATCGAAAAGCTAAACAAAACAAAAGTAATTATTATGAATATACATCGTGTGTAAAATTCAAACTCTGATAGATCTTTTGATTCTTTCCATATGTTCAAATAGATAAAAGAAGTAGTTGGATCTAGGACAAAGTCTAATATGGCATGCGTGATGGATAGAAACGGAAATATATACGGAGCAAAAACTTATGAGGTGGAAAGAGTACGTCGAAGGAATATTTGATGATCAAAGAGCTCTGAATGTTAACTTCTCGGGTGACACAGGCCCGGAAATAATGGTAGGTGAGATTAAAAAAGTCATTAGTAGGCTAAAAAATGACAAAGCAGCTGGCCCGGACAAGGTCGATGGTGAGATTTTGAAACTAATGGAACGAGATGGTCTGGCAAGATTCACTAAGCTCTTCAATTTAATTTACAATACAGGTGATATTCCGATGGGTGATATTCCGATGGATCTAAATTTATTACTATTCCCAAGAAAACACATGCGAAACAATATAGTGATTAGAGGATTATAAGCCTCATGAATCATGCTCTAAAAGTATTTCTAAAAATTATACACGAAGGGATCTACCGAAAACTCGAGAAAAGAATTGATAAGATTCAATTTGGTTTCCCTAGAGGTCTTGGAACCGACTGTACGGAGTGGGAAAAGACTGTACGGATGAAGTTGAAATCAGGAAAGGCGTTAGGCAGGGATGCGTTTTGTCTCCACACTTGTTTAACTTGTACTCGGAGGAAATTTTTAAGGAAGCACTGAGTGAGATACTTAATAACATAGGCTAGCCTATGATACTTAATAACATAGGCTACGCAGATGATTCAGTGCTACTTGCACGTAGCTTAACAGATCTACAACAGCTTCTTCTTAAAATATCTAGCGTCTGCGAGGAATACGGTATGAAAATAAATACGAGCAAAACAAAATATTTGATTTTTAGTAGGCACCGAATAAGAGATGGTAGTCTGTATATAAATAATATGAGACTGGAAAGAATACAGAAATTCAAATACCTTGGCTGTTATTTAAATCAAGAGCTCGACTATACACTCGAAGTCAAATACAAAATCGAACAAGCAAGAGCCGCGTTTACGAAAATCAAAATGATTCTATGCAGCAGTGACTTACCAATCGAGTTAAGAACACGATTAGTAAAATGTTACGTGTTTTCAGTCTTGCTCTATGGTGTGAAATCGTCGACACTGACTGAGGCATCAATGAAACGATTGGAAGCATTTGAGATGTGGGTTTACAGAAGGATGCTGAAAGTCAGCCATATTGACCATATTACCAACGAAAATAATCTGCATCGTATGAAGAAAAAGAAGGATGTAGCCACAACGGTTAAAGTTCGTAAAATGGAGTACTTTGGTCACATTATGCGTAATGAAATTAAGTATAGATTGCTGAAAGTCATCATGCAGGGCACAATGAGTGGCCGAAGACCATCTGGAGGGAGGAGGACATCGTGATTGAAGAATCTGAGAAAATGGCATGGTCAGCCTTTTGTTCAGCTGTTTCGGTCGGCTGTGGATAGAGTTATTGTAGTCAACATGATTGCCAACGTCCGTCGTGGATAAGGCACCACAAGATTGCAAGATGTTGCAAGATTACCAGGCAAAAAGACGCTTAATAAACTATAACATATTAATTTCAAATGTTCACATCTAGGTGTACTATCTAGGTGTATCTAGGTGCTCACATCTAGGTGTACTATTGTTTCCATTTTATTGAGAAAACGTATAGATATGCACTATTGCATTTCATTGATCTGATTCTATTGTAATTTGATTTTCATTTAAAAGATTTTAGTTAAACATTTCTAATGGATTTTATTACTACGTTAGCTTAATTGTTTACACTTTTAACGCACTTGTTTTATTTTATCTTTGATTCAGTCTTTATATGTTGTTAATTATTTTTAAGAATAAACGAGTTACTTTTTCGCGTTATTACTAAGAACCTCGCGTCTTATTTTAACCTAATTTTAATCTCTATTAGTTTCTGCAAATTATCTTAAAAGATTGGGCACTACTCTAAATCAATCTAATTTAATAATTAAGTAAATTAATTATTTCGAAAACTGCATATTGACCTTATGGAACATCAAATTGGCTCAATGATTTATCTCATCAGGTGTTATTTCGTCATAACTCCATTCTAAACGTTGATAAGATCTCTGTGCATGTGTGCATTATAGAGAATTTTCAAATTGATTTGAACGAGCCGAGGTGGTACACGTAGCATAGCGATGACTTTTTATTAAGTGATTGCAATGATGCTTCGTGAATAACAGAGGGCACTAACGAAGGCTACTACCAATGCCAGAAATTCTTGTTTAATTCAATTTTTTGTATTTGTTCTAACATTCTTTCCAAGCTGCCAAAATTGCGGTAGCTTTTTAAATTTGCATGTCCCAATTGTTCAATGATACCATTATTATTGATTGAGAGAAAGACTAAGTTACGTTCGAAGTGCCATAAATTTAATAAAGATATGGACACAAAAATATGTACATTATGTAATTCCTTTGTTATTTTTCTAGAAGACGTTGTTTGACAGTTCTTTTACTTTACCAGTCGTTTAGCTTCAGTTAGAACTTAATTTCTGTTCCGAGCATTCTCTAAGTGAAAAATACGGAAAATGTTAATGAAAATGAACGATTCCATTGCAGACTTCTGTTTCCAAAATTTGCATGTAAAATAAAAAGGTTTTACTGTGAATCATTAAAATGTTTCACACTAACGATATTTAGAAATGAATAAGTCAAGCATTTCAAGCGGTAGAAGACAAGGCTCTTATAGATTCTCGAATAAATGCTAGTTCATGATGCACAAAGAAAACTTGCGTTCAATTAAAAAAAAATGGGAAAATATTGAATTGAAAATAACTATGTAACATCTTGAAAGACATGATGCAGATTGCAGTTACTATATCTTGGATTTAAGTACTACATTCTAGTAGAGTAATCCCAGCAATCTGCGCAAAAATATTTAGAGAAACTAAAATCTAAATCGGAGTCAAGGTAACAATCTTAGGGAACGCAAACTTGCGCCATCTACAATTTTGGAGATAATCATTGATGGTGAGTTCTACTTCTCTTTCAATGGGCAGCAAAACTGTAAACAATAAGTGGTAAATAGAAAAGGAAATGAAGACAATTCTAATGTAAGATGTAAACGCCATAAGGTGAACTCCATATTGTTGGTATGGTTGGTAATTTTATCACGTGGCCGTTCTAGGGTGTATAATTGTACATCTGAAGATTTGTCCATCCATATTTAAAGGAATGAATAAGGTATAAATGAATAAAAGAGGATTCTGTCGGACAATTGATGTGGCCGTTTGGGTAGATGTGGCTACGGCACATTATATCAGCCAGATTGTAACCGTCTGAGAATTACTCTAGTCAGGTTGACTAATGTCTCCCAGGCATTGTCATCAGCGCAGATACTGCAGTAATTCTAGGCCAGAAAGGTTCTCAAAGAGCGCGAGTACAATCAAGAACATGAAGACGGTACTTACAGGCAGATAAACAGATCTAGACGTTGAGTAGTGAGTCTTTTCTCAGATTAGGGGGAGGAAGCAAGGTCTATGAAGCTAGCAGACAGGGCCTACAACATCTCCAGACAGGTAGCGGAAAGCTTAGACCCTGGTCCCCGAGAGGTAGTGATGGACCCCATATTTGCTAACAAAGGTGAACACCACATAACCACAAAATGTCCATCTGGGCAGTCGACTTTCCTCTCGGTAAGAAGAGATTGTGTCCGCCTACAATGAGTTAGATTCTAACCTCATTTTTTGCTCACCAAAAATGTTCCGATCCGTGTAACATAGCAAACATATGTATGTGGTCCGAAGGAAATAAAAGTTGAGTATAGCTACTATAGATGAAACAAGGGATGCAGAGATCGCTATATAGCCAGCGTATTTTATCTGAAGACAAAGAAAAGTCTGCAAAATCATTTGTGCTGACAATAATTGAAGAACTTCCGAAAACCAACCATCAAACAAGTGCTAAATGTGTTAATGAATATTTTAATCTTATTTGGCCGAGTGGAATAAAATAACGAGTACGATAATGTACTCATATTTGTGAATAACCCAGCACCTTACATGATAAAAGCGGAGAAGGTAATTCAAACATTTTATCCAAACATGATCATGTTACTTGCATGGCTCATAGGCTGATGGACAAAGTTCAAAGACATAAGCAATTTGATTTCCAGTATGAAGAAGGTTTTTTTAAAGCACCAAGGAAGCTTCAATTGTTCAAATAAATTAATCCAGGTACCTCCTCAACCAATCGTGACCAGGTGGAGGGCTTGGTAGTTAGCTGCATTTATTACGCTGAAAATCTGTATTTATTTTTATTGTGAAAGCTATGGTTGGAATATAAAATGTGAGTAGAAATTATATTACTCTGAATCTTAATTGAGACACTCCCTACACCTCAAAGTTTCTTTGATTTTACTTTAAATAAATAATTAAGATTTGACTTTAAACAAAATAATTATATTTTACTCTGAATAAGTAATTTGATTTTGCTTTGATAAATAAATCCTAATTAATGTAACAATTCGTCATTTGAGATAACTCTAAGTAAATATGAACTTATTGTCGAGTTGTAAGTAAATTTTATCGCTATATTCTTTTAAAGTTGTATTTTAATCTAACCTTTGACTATGCACCAATTTAATAAGTTGATGTTGGTTTGGAGACATTTAAGGCTTAATGTTTGATTTTATCAAAAGCGAATTATTTTCTTGATAGATTTCTTTCAGATTTATGTGATTTAAATAAATTATAACCAGAACGTGTTTTATTTATACTAAAACTTATTAATCCTATTTAATTATGATAATATATAAGTAGATTGGTGAAAAATCTTGTGGCGACTTATTTGTAGTTTATTTATTTAATTCATGAGCCGTTAAGTTAAAACTTTGGCTTTAATCAGTTACATCTAATAATTCTTGAAATAATTTTGAGCATAGATAGGTGTGGATATTCTCAATTCCTTTAATAATAATTACAAAATTGTGTCTATGGCTTGATTTAACATTTGCTCTCTTGATTCCTGTCGGATTGGATGGGTTTTAACTGGAAGTTTAATTTATTTAGGCAGTTAGATAGAGTTCACACAATCCCTTGTCATAATTTTAAACGTCATAATATGCAATTAGTAACTTACAATCAGTATGTTGAAGTGCTTGTTCATAAACTAAAGTAAATTCATTTGGTGACTGAAAATATTTAAAAAAATTTAAATGGATCATTGAAATATCAAAATCAAATGCACAGAACGACAAAATATTCTAAACTTTTCAAAGTATAAACGTTATGGCGTCAGTATAAAAAAATTATAAATAAACGCCCAATTATAAGTCAATTGTAAAAGATCCTTTGACATGAGACAAATTTTTTTATAAGAAAGTTTACTGTTTTTCTTAGATGCTTTACTAATGTCACTTTCAATGAATTTAATTGGAATTTTATGTTAATCTTATCATGACAATACTTCTATGTGGTACATAATCCT
>WYDF02120071.1:12586-23380 GCA_009867245.2 Adranes taylori
ATGTCACTTTCAATGAATTTAATTGGAATTTTATGTTAATCTTATCATGACAATACTTCTATGTGGTACATAATCCTTAAACTCTGTTTGCCCCCCATTCCAACAAAAGTTATTCGACTAATAAACTTAAGAAATTCCATGATATATAAATTCTCCCAACATTACTAGTCACTCTATTCCATTATTATCATTCCCCAAATAATTAAATGTTAATTGCTCCAGGTCGTGTCTACGCTACAAGCGTAATATCTGATTGAAACCCTCGTCATTTAATATTAGATTGAATGAGCAACTTTAATCTTTACATCGCTGAACGATTACTAATGAAACGTCTAATATTTCAACTTGAAAACCGTAAAAGAAATAATGGAGGGATTAGACTTTTAAAAACTTAACATTTTACAACGTTTGGTGCAATCAAATTACAATTATAGAAGCACGAGGGTGAGCTCTTAAATTGTTGACAAAATACATCTTTTTCAATAAATATTTGGTACAAATAGTTTTATTAAAATACATATTCGCTTTAAACTTCATACATTATTGCATGCATTTGAACGAATTTACATTTGAACTAAAATTCAAATGCATGCATTTGAATTTTGTTCCATTCTGAATGTGATATTTCAAAGATAAGGTACACTAAAAGTTTCACGTTTATTTGTAGCGATTGAGGTGTAGGAGTCAGCTGTTTCATGAAACATATAATTTTAACAAAAATCTTACACTGTAAACCAGGACTTCCCCAGTGGCGCACGCCTCCTTGAGAGACATAGTGAAATCGTAGGGAGGGGCAATGCGTATGCATTTTCGAAAGAAAAATCCATTCAACCACGTAAATCCCACTTACTAATTTATTTCATTACTTCACTCATTCATTCAGTCACTAATTCACCCATTCGATCGTTTGTTTCCAGCATGCCCAGACACGTCTCAGCTTGCACCGCACCACCCGATTTTCCTTCGCCCGCGACGTACCTACGATCGTAGATTAGGGAGGCAAAAAAATATATGTAATTATAACTCGGGGAGGTTCGACGCAAAAATGGTTGAGAAACTGTGTTCTAAACACGTTGAGTGTGTTCTAAACACGTTGAGTAAACCTGCTCAAAATAACGATAGAAGTAATTAGCATAAATTTTCACTTTCCAAATGTTTAGCAATGAAATACTGGGACAAGGGATTATTTAACAATTATTATAATAAAGAATTATTAAATGCTAATATTGGTAATTACATATTAAATGCATTATGCTACTTGATAGATTCAAAATGTTAATAAAATTCAGTAGCATCCATTAATCATTTCATTCACATTTGATTTATAAATCAATTTACTTCGATTCAACTGAATAATGTGGTCAAATTAAATATATTGGTAATTAATTATATTTAGCAACCTGATACATTTTCTGTAATTCAGTTTGAAACATATTCTATTTTCCATATTCATTAGATCAATTACTCAATAATTAAAAGTCTTAAAGGAAAACCGAACACATTATCACGGTTCTCTGTGTGCTTATATGCGTTTCATTTCAACATTTTTGAACTCAAAAATCTAGCTACAGTTTAATACCCAAGAGTACGTTCAGATAAGTTCAAACAAAACTAAGAATATAACTAATTTGACTTAGTTTTAATTCGACGTGTGTAAAATTCAATTTGATGATTTTGCAAGATTACCAGACAGATAAACGTCTAATGAAATATAACATATTAATTTCAAATACTAATATTTAGGTGTTGGTTGATTTTGTATATATTGTTAACTAGTTGTAAGAATAAATGAGTTAATTTTTAGCATTATTACTAAGTACCCTCGCCACTGATTTGATCTAATCTTAATTTCTATGAGTTACTGCAATATATCTTAATATATTGCGCAGCACTCTAAATCTATTAATTTAATTAAATTTTTATCAAATTATTAAATATTTAAATCATTAAGAGCATATTAGTAAATTAAGCCAGGCCTAATTTGAAGTTTAATTTTTATTTAATTATTCAAGATTAATTTCTTGTTTAATTCAAATTCTTTTTATTTCTTCTAATATTTTTTCCTAGCTGCCACAATTACGATAGATTTTTTAAATTTATTCTCCCATTTGTTCAATCTAATATCTGAGTTTGTTGCAAAACTGCAGAAACAATACTACAAGGAAGAGGAGAATGATTCCAATTTCCAAATAAATCAAACTTGAAGCAATTAAATGAAGATTTGGATTCTTATTGTCAACCTTTATCAACTCTTCAATCTGACTTCTGACATATTTCACTTCAGCATCCTTGATTATGAGTGCGATGCATTTCCATGTAGATCCATAAATACAGAAAGGTCCATACTAAAAACGAAGCAACTCTGCACTACGATCTACTGTCTAATGTACAGACGCTACTACTATCGTAGTCCTTCTCGTAAAACATGGATTAAAAGCAGTAATGAGCTCATCACAAAGCCACGAAATTGACTATACACCAATGCACATCACGACCACTAAGAAGTGTTGACATCAATGTCTTACAAAAACATGATTAGCAAAATATATTCCTGTTATACAAAGTGGATATGGTAGTTTGGAGATTTGGTCGAGTAAATTTTCCAGCAACTGCTTTACAGATTTTGAATCAAGACTTACATGTGCTATACCAGGTCTTCCCAACCAGTGTAGCACGAATCCCTTGGGAAGCATAGTGAGATCATGGGGAAGGTTAGATTTTCCTCCAAATCAAAAACAGTCAAGCGCATGAGATTGGATAGGTCAGGATGTGATCACAAAGAATTCTTTTATCTTATTGGGTTTTGGTGTAAATTAATTTTTTTTAAGATGTTTTTTAAAATTTTTAAAAATATATATGTTTCTTGCAGTGTTATAAGCTTTACATCCTAAAATTTACAGAGTGGGATCTCCATAGGATCGGGAGATATCACGAAAATTAGTTTATTATAAAGAAATTGAATTTTTTTAATTTAGCGCATTTAAATATTTTTCAAAAATATATGTTCTGTGCAATATTATTATCTTTCAATCTTAGTATTTTTAGATAATTATTTACTAAAAATTTTAATGTTTATGCAAAATTAGTAAATAATTATCTAAAAATTCTCTAAAAATACTATGATCAAATTTTAAAAAACACCATCTTAAACAAATTTTTTTAACTAAAAAATTTTAAATAAAAATATAACCAGCACACTCAAAACTATAAAATAAAGGTAAACACACCTAAAAAGTTTTTTGGTTGTTGGCATGTATTATTTATTTAATGTTAAAACAAATGAAACAACAAATAAATTGAAAAGAATATCAAAATAAATTAGGTAGGACGACATGGAAAAATTTAATTCTTGAAAGAGTTTGAAAGGGTTTGGAAATAACGATTTTAACCTGTAACCTATTATCATGATTCATTGCCACTAATGTATATATTTTGAATTACATTAGTGGAATTACATTAGTGGCTCTCCTCTTGACTCTTGATTGAATTTTTCTCTTGCACTAATTAACAGAACTGCTCTCTTCTTTACGCCAAATTGAATTTATTAAGGATCAGAGAATTTTGTAAGGATGCCTCAAACTCCATGTTATGTTCGAAAGAACTTTCGAACATAACATAAATGTGGTTTATGAGGATATTACAATACAGCTGACAACATAGCTATCTAATGCGATCGATACGGAAACGGGAAGTAGATTCGTCCTTTCTGTATCCTCGTTTATCGGTCACGCAATATACATTTTCCATCTTGCTCTATATTTTGTCGTTTTATCGTGTTAGAGTTTGATGAGATGGTTTCACGTATTTCTGTCGACGTTTGAAATAAATAGCACAAAACGTTTGTTCTGTTCAATATTCTAACATAATATTTATACAATATCATTATTTCTATTTGCTTATTGTTTCAATATTTAGATCAGTAAGGATCTATTTTATTTTTATAATTAGACAACATTAACATGTTTAAGCAATATTAAAGTATGTTTCAGTGAAGTTTATTAAAATTATTCGAAAATAGCAGTTTGCATCACTTAATATCACACCTTTGCTGGATGGTTGGAGACATTAAAACTTGCAGAGACATTGTTAAAACTTGCTAAGCTGGACATAATTAAAAGTATCCAGTCCTCCTACTATTGACGACACTATAAGAATACGGTGAATATTTTGTAACCTTCTAGTCAGTATTTGGAAGAACTAGAAGTTAGAATTAGGATTCAGCTTTCCTGATAATTTGGTTGAGTAAAATGGCGTATTGGAGTCATTAGTTGGAGTACTGGAGTATTGTATAAGTAGAGTTGGAGTAGTGTTTATCACGGATTGTTCTCTCCGACTTATAGTAGCGCACCATTATCTTCATTATGTATTTGTATTTCTTTTGCATTACCTTGATCAGCAAACTTGTTACTAATTACACTCAACTTTACTTTATTCATCAAAATTATACTCAAGTTAATTTATCTGAATTATTTCCAAAAATATTAATAAGTACCACGCTTTTATTCAATTATTATTCTAATATTATTTTATTCCGGATTATTACTTCGCTACTTAGTTGGACATTACGACGTTTGGCTGGACCCAAAATTACTATCCCTCTACTAGAACGGGGCCTAGTTTTTATACGTACTGATCCCCTTCCACGATATGCATATTTTTTGTCATTAATTATTTGTATCTCATTAGAGCATTCTAGAATATTTTTTACCACACCTGTGTGACATCGGTCAATGGACTTTGTTCCCATGCATAGCTTTTATGTACAATTGATTTGTTTAAGATGTAATTAATTCACATAGGGTATAATCAATAACTAATATTTATCTTAGTATTTTGATCATAAAATAGATCTATAGTAAGTTACCCGATAACGGTCCCCTTATCAAAAATGTTATTTACAATGCTAAACGTTATATGGCGTCTAATTATTTAACATACTTACCATATTTATGAGTACTTAATGCTCAATCCTTTATAGATCAACCTAACTATGAACGTGGACAAATCTCCACGTTACACTATTATGGATAATTATGAAATTCCATCAATTGTTTTTACTTCACTGCCTAGAAGGTAAAGATAAATGAAGGTAAATGTGTAGTTTGTTGTTTAGATTGTCTGCAACAGTTTATTCAGTTTTAATGCAAATAATCGTACATCCGTAGGGGAGATACGTCACTTCGTTTTTGAAATTGGTGGATTCTTCATCAGTGGCTAGTATGACGCGGTGGCTAGTTGCACGAATAAGAATGCGGTGGCCCGACAAGTCACTGGATTAGGAAACCATTTTTTGCCGTAATCAAATTTTATTTTGGCCAAGTCAAACATGTCTGTTTGAGCCAAATATTGTTAAATTCAACAAATGGAAAAATTTAGTGAATTTTAATTAAGCTGTGCAGAGGATCTCTCAGCTCTCTTATGTAAAATTGTTTGTTTTGTGGTTTTTATGGGCGTGTTTGTTTTGTGGTTTCTTTTTTTTTGTATTTTATGGGCGTCGAACATGTTTTGTGGTTTTTTTAGGCAAGTTATCAGGGCTTAACATCTAGTCGTTGGCCAGTGAAAAGTACGTCGTTGAAGGAGTTGCCTCAAGGAAGGAGTGCTCTCGTTAGCTGAGGGTTGATGACAAGAAGCCGTCGTCGTACCATCTGTGGGATGAACCTGGACTAGCCCATAGACGACCTGGTTCCGGACATGAAATCAAGTATCTTGTTCATCATATCATTTTAATTATTGTAATATTTTAAGTATTTATCAGCGCTTCACGCTAGTGATTTTTATATAGTGCATTTGACATTTTAGTGAACTTAATAATCTTATCGCAGTTACTATTTATTTTATGATTAAAAAACTTAAGTCAGAAAGGTTTTGATATGTAAACTTATAAATGCTTTTAATTTCAGAATGCTTTTAAACATTCTTATTACTTAATTTTCGAACTTATCGCTAGTAACTCTTTTTATTCTCTCTAAAATACTTCAACAACAATTTTTAAAAGAAATATTTGTAGATCAACATATAATAGCAATTTTCAAATGTTTTATAATAAAAAATGATTATATATTTCGTATTTGCTATAACCTACTAAAATTATTTAAAAAACAATTTATTGAAACTTACGCAAAATAATTTATATAGAACAATTTTTCCATTTCATGTATTTAATTTTAAAATAATTATGGAAGTACTTTATCTAAATATACGAGGAAGATTCAAATAAATATAAATATACTAAATAACCGGGCGCCTAGTCTCATTCAGGACCGGAGTGGAGCCAATTGCCATCATGTGCCCAACAAACAACGACCAGCCGCGGAGGATCGATCTTCAGTGAAATCGGACCTCCCCTGTAAAAGGGGGTGATACAATTTCTATATTTGCTAATACGAGGTGATACTTTCAGAATTATCTAGCCCTAAAATATTAGTCTAGTAGTAATATCAGCTCTGGTAAGACTTAATAAAAAGTCAAATGCAACAGAAATAGCAACAGAAAAGCTTACAGAAATAAATCACACATTAGATGTCACATTTCGAATGGTGTTCATTCGGTGAATATGTTACATTTAAAGAGCATCTATATATAATAAATAATATTTATAACTTTAAAGTACGGTGCTTGCATGACGTATGTAAATTTTGCACATTAAATTTATTATCCAAAAGATGAAGTGACATTAAAGTTATAATCTGCTGCTGCTACTCAGCTGCTATAAAGCCGAGTTCATATAATTCATAGCTAGACTGGTGAAATATTTATATGATTCTAAGGAAAAACGAATGGACTATATACAGTTGCGACAAAAGATTTTCATCAGAAATACGCAAACATAAATTCAGAGAACAACTAAAGATGTAAAACTGAATTGGCCGGGGCATGTTGTAAGACGATACTTACGTTGATGGAATTTAAACAATAGATATTCTACCCAACAAGTATTCCGAAACATGACACGTCACACGCACGACATATATGGTTAGTAGAGTTCAAAACTCGAAACTTTAGTTATGCACACGACCAAATTTTTCTGGACGTTACAGTGCAGAGCAATAATGCCCGTAACTAGTATACAAAATAATTACACTTCATGCCATTCTCAAGAGTATTTCGTTTTATCTATCACCGTCAAAAATCATGCCCGGAAAAATATGAAAATTTATGTCCAGCAGTGAATTTAAATCGACTGAACCATGAGAATGATAAACCTCCTCACCAAAAATGAAAGTGTTCTATTGTAAACTTTTAATATAGTCACATTAAATTATATCATGAATAGAGAGATAGCAAAAAAGAAGTACTTCCTGTTCATTGACCTGAAAGGGGCGTTTGATAGGATTGTGAGGGAAAGATTATGAGAGAGGATGGAGAAGATAGGGATTTCTAGAGCATTGGTTAGAATGATAAAATGATTGTATGAGGGCACGCAAGTAAGAGCAACAGTGTATCGTAGTGGTTTGAGACAAAAAGGGAGGAAAGGGAGGCAGGGTTGGCCCACTTAGTGCTTGTCTGTTAGACCTGTCAATATTTGTCAGACTTGGAGGAGGTTTTACAAAAAAGACAAGCGGATGGGATGAAGAATGAAAGGAAAAAGGTAGGTATGGTCTCTTACATATGCGGACAATATAGTTGGTACGGCGCGTAGCAGAAAAGAAAAAAATTATTGGGAGGGTGAAAGGACATTTGGATAGAAGGAGATTTGATGCGATTAAAACTTAAATGATTGTGTGTACGAAAAGAGGGAGAGACATGTAAAAAAGTTGTATTTAAGATAGGGGAGGAATAAAATTGAAAAGTTTACAAATATTTAGGTTTTACATTAGCGCAAAATGGGTCACACAAAGAACATATTGAAATGAACAAAGAAAACTAGGGAAGTTATGGAGAGAATGAGGATGATTTGGGAAAGAAAATTTGGTGAATGAGTGAGAATGAGGATGAATATTATGGAGGTATGTGTGAATAGTATTATATTGTATGGAGCGGAAGTATGGGCTGTAGAAAAAAAGAAAAAAGATGGAGACAGGAGGTCGGAAAATTAAAATGTTGGATAAGGAGTGAAAAAATCGTTAAATTTGAGGAGAATGTATTGAAGGACGAAGGGAGTAGCTTGGTCAGACAAGTATACTTGGAGGGTATGCAGATAGGAGAGAATGATAGAAGTGAGAACTAATGGATTAAATATAGAACAAATGTGAATTGGAGGATTGGATGGTCGAATGAAAGATGGTGGGAAAAGATGATGGGTGGGAGCGAAGCGGTGAATGAGATTATACAATGAATGAGAGATGTAGAGTGGCAAGAGAGATAGAATACATGAAACTAGGTATAAGAGTAGCTATGTGTGGATCAAGGAAAAAGAGAGTATAGCTAAGTATTTATTATCAGGCTTAAGATGTGAGGACAAAAGAATGACTGCAATGTTCAGATGTGGGAATGAGGAGAGGTGAAATAAGTACTGATTGAAAGAGCTAGAGAGAATGTGTAGAATGTATGGAAAGAAAGAAGAAAAATCGAATCATTGGATAAAATAATGTAAAGGGATAGTGTGGAGTGAGAAGGAAAGCGAGTTTGAGGAAACTAGAAGGTAAGTTTAGGACAGGAAAGAAAAGGATTGGAATTAATGAAAACAGTTAAATATGAAATAAATAAATGATGATAAATAGGCGATGAAGAGGGAAATGAAAGGAGATGGAAAGCATAGAGGAGAGAAATAAGGAAAATAAAGAAAGGGTAAATGATGTAAATGTGTAGAGTAGATGTGTGAGAGGAGTGAGATGCGAGAATGGAAAGGAGTGGGTCAAGTAGGAAAAATATGGGAGATAAGATATGAATGAAAAAGGGGGGCGCGTACGTGGAGGCATAGATGAAGTAAGGGGAAAAACCTTTCCTTCTCCCTGAAGGGAGAATGGGGTTTAGTTTCGTTAGTATTGGGTTTACATGATGAAGTATTATATTTAGTATATTTATATATATATATATATATTGATATATATATATATATTTGTGATTATGCCAATACAGGCTCATTTATTTACTGTCGTAATATATTAAACTGTGAACAATATAAAAAGAAATCGCTAAAACATTTAAGATTGAAATTAATTGCCACAAAAAAATACCTAAGAATTTTAAAAGCCCAACTCGACAGAGCTAACAACAATGCACGCAAATTTTAGATATTTTTCTGTATTAAAAATGTAGATATTTTTCTCGTACCAAACAAGTTTTATAATTACATCTTATATATAATTTATTTTATATCAATAAGAAGACATCTCGCAGTGTGCACAGTATGAATCAGACTTTAAAATAAGAATTTATGTTCTCCTCGTTATTTTGTCTTGATTCTTGGGCGAGTTGGTTATAAGCTTAAAACGAAGAGACATACGTTACATATAGATAGGCAAATGTATCGTTCACCTGGTAAGAGTAGATATAACATAATTATTCTTAACGTCAACGAATACATAATACGGAATACGACGTCCAGGTGCTGTAGAGTGGTTTTATCGAATGAGAAATCATGTCGACAATTTTCTTTTGGTTACTTCATTTGATTTTTAGCGTCAAATCAATTTTCTTTCCTTGGTCTACGTAAAATAATCTATAATAATCGTATTTGCATTTTACTTATACTTTGCATATTGCATAAAAATTCGCAATTTTGTAGGTGTATTAGAAAAAATGTCCTCGCAAATAGGTGTGTCGATATATTATTTTATATGTACGAGGTACCGATATTATATTCAATATATCTTTTAGTTAATCCAATGCTTCAATTATATTCTAGATGAAAATAGTTTCGTTGATAACCATTATAGTTTTAAATTCTATTCATGTAGAATGTTAGCTAATGTAATAATGACAATATACTAATGTAAATAGACCTTGTACGTATTCTTTGGTTTACCAGTGTTGACCATCGACGTATGAGGAAGAGGGTGAAACTATGAAGAGAACTTTAGAAAGATTTATTTCAACTCAGTGGCGTTTGGTTACCAATAAAAATTAATAAAATAAGATATTTAAATCAACCGTTTCAAACTTATTTGTTCTCATCAGATCTGGATATTCTACAATATTTATATTTATCAGTAGTACGAATAGCTTTAACAAAAAGCAATAGTTTAAATTTCAGTCCTTTATTGTTTTTCAAAGTACTTGCCACCATTGTCGATGCACTTTTATTTAGTTCAAATCAATTGTTAAAGCACTTATTCCACTTTTCAATGGATATGGTCCAAATGATCATTGGGAAAGCATAGATGCATCTTCAGGTGATTGAAATCATTGTTGATGGCGGGAATTGTAAAAAAAATCGTTGGGACTTAAGTCGGGCTGTACGGAGGATGACTAAAAAATTACATATTTTGTTGCTCCAAAAACTCAAATGGCAGTTACTCAATCAGCAGTTGCCACACTGTGGGAACGGATAACTTTGTTTGGGTTCTCCTTTTCTTGAAACACCCAAACAGTAGACTGACTTTTATTCTCCGGTTCATAAGAATAAATCCAAGACTCGTCATCTGATGAAACTTGATGAAGATTCATGATATTTTACACATTTTTGAGAGGTCTCTGTTGAAACGATTCAGAGTTCTTCCGCACCAACTGACACGAGCCGCCATTTGTTCCTCGGAAAACACATGCAAAAAACAATAATTTTTCCACACCCAACTCATCATGTAAAATCTTTTGAATTGAGGTCTTCACTTCAGGCTTATTACGTTTTATAATCTCATAAAGATCAAACTTTCTGTCATTGAGATTTAATGACAAATTTTGTAATTCCAGCCA
>WYDF02120072.1:0-10171 GCA_009867245.2 Adranes taylori
TCCGTGGCGCGAGGCCCCTCAAACCGCGAGGCCGTGGGCTGTGGCCCACGTCGCCCACGCCTTACGCCGCCTCTGTGCGTGAATACAATTTGCTGACATTGCAAGTTCATTTACCAGGCAGATAGTTTTAATAATCGTAACGTATTTTGCTAAATTAAACCAGCTCTAAATTAAAGTAACATCAGTGATTAATTATTAAAGATCAAGATTCTTGTGTAATTTTATTCAAACAATTTTATTCTAACATTCTTCGAAGCTGCCACAATTGCGATAGAAATTCAATATTTATCTCTCAATTGTTCACTAGTAACATCTAGTTAAAAATTTATTTAGTTACTTTACAGTTTAAATCTAGTTATAAAGTCTGGTGACTAAATAATTCTAGTGTCAAATAATTTAAAATTTTTTGATCGCCCCTGTATATTATTTTTATATTAACCCTGATAACATACAGGTACAAATGTAATTACTTTTCATTTTAAATCTAGTTACAAAATTTAGTGATATCTAGCGTTAAATAATATTATTTTTTTTATTGCCGTTGTACATTATTTTTATATTGAACCTGGTAATATCCAATTACAAATCTAATTACTTTTCATTTAAAATCTTATTACAAAATTTGGTCACATGTAGCGTTAAATAATATAATTTTTTTGATTGCCCTTGTACATTGTTGTTATATTGACCTTGGTAATATCTAAGTACAAACTTCGTCACTTCTCATTTTAAATCTAGTGTTAAATAATATTAAATCTTTTCATTGTCCCTGTACATTCTTTTTCATATTGACCCTAATAATATCTAATTACAAATCTAATTGCTTTTCATTTTAAATCTAGTTACAAAATCTAGTGACATCTAGCGTTAAATAATATAAAAAAAATTTATCGCTCTCGTGCATTATTTTTATATTGACTCTTGTAATATTTAAATACCAATCCAGTTACTCTTCATGTTAAATCTAGTTACAAAATCATGGGCACCTAGCGCTAAATAATATTAAAAAATTTTTTTTGCCCCTGTACATTATTTTTATAATAACCCTTGTAATATCTACTTACAAATCTACTTACTTTTCTTTTAAATCTAGTTACAAAATCTAGTTACATCTAATGTTAAGTAAAATGAAATTTTTTTATCACCCTTATACATTATTTTTATACAACCCTGCTAATATCTACTTACAACGCTAATTATCTTTCATTTTAAATCTAATTACAAAATCTAGTAACATCTAGCGTGCAAAAACATTAAATTGTTTTATTGCCCCTGTACATTATTTTTATATTGACCCTGGTAATATCTAGTTACAAATCTATTTACTTTCAGTTCAAATATCTAGTTACAAAATCTAGTGACATCTAGTTTTAAATACTATTACATTTTTTGATCACCCTTATATATTATTTTTATAGATGTAATATCTAGTTACAAATATAGTTACTTTCCTTTTAAATTTAGTTATAAAATCTAGTGACATCTAGCGTGAAATAATTCTAAAATTTTTAATCACCCCTGTAATTTAGTTTTATATTGACCCTGGTAATATCTAGTTACAAATCTAGTGACATCTATGGTTAAATATAACAAGAATAATAATAATAATTACGCAGGGCGGTTATGTAGGTCAGTTGATAACTGTTGGCCCACTATAGCATACCCACGTACCCGAATCGCTTAAGGGAGGAAGAAGATCATATACCCCCTATGCCCTGCTGACAACAAAAGGGAGCACATTTGTTGCCGCCCCCTCCCAGCCCCCAAAACTGTGAAATACCCTTGGGTTTGTCGGCAGTGGCACAATATCCCCCGCCGACAAAATTTCACAGGTTTTCTTCCGGCTTAACTCCCCTGAAGAAACTACACACGTAGTTCCAAAAAATACAAAAGAAACAAGTGAAACCAGTTCCTCAGTTGCCTGTAGCTAGAGATGCAGGTTTTCTAACGAGGTAGGAACTGAGTCCAACGCCGGGACCGAGCGCCTGGAGTGGGCAGAGAGGTTGCTTCAGGACTTAATGCGCTGTATGGACTTAGGACTTGAGCGAACCCGCAAGAGAGGCTACAAGAACAAGAGGCATACTATCTGGCTGGATATGCACCCTGAATACTCAAATACATCCAAACAACATTTTCGGGACTACGTAGCCTATTTTAAAAGGAAACACTATCAGCTATTGCGGGAAGATGTAAATGACACAAACAAGACCTGCGCAGAAGCGGCCACTGCATATGATGATGTGCACGGGTCCACTGAGGATATAAAGGCAAGACAACACCATCATTTTTCTAAATTCTTGCCAAAATCAAAATATATTACCAGGTTTAACCGTGTGTTAGAAGAGAGAATCCATCCTAATTCCCACTTATTAAGCATAAATCAAAATGTGTACGAGGTCAGTTTTGAATTAGTTCCAGAAGGGAAGCGTCAAAGTGGCCCAAATTTGCAGAAATTACTTAATAAGGGGAAGAAGCTGGAGGGACAAATTAAAGCAAATCGACAGGAGATTTCAAGACTGCAAAGTGTGGGGGATTATATAACTGGTGGGAGAAAATACACTTCAAAAATTCGAAAGATCATAAAAAAGATCCGGTCTGCAAACCACACATTCAATAAAGTTATTTTAGTAACTATTAAACAAAAGCATATTGACCAACTTCGTGTGCAATTGCAAGTCGAAAGGAAACTCTGTCGAAAAATAAAATTCATTAGTGACAACTTTACCTTCCGTCACAATCCCTCCAAGCTACTTCAGAAACAAGAGATGTGAAATCCAGGAAGCCAACCCTCTGCCCAAGAGGTTGAAGCCTTCTGGAGAGACCTATATGAACTCACGATACCATGTCATGTAGAGACCCCGGCGATGACGTTGTTAAATTCCTTCTGTTAACGTCACGCGCAAAATCAGGCTACCCGTCCGCCTATAACAGTTAATGAGATACAGAGAGCTTTGAAAGGCAAAAAGAACTTCGTCGGGCCTGGGCCAGACAGTATTACACATTTTTTGTGGGCCAATATTACGCATCCCACGGAGAAAAGCCTATTCCACCTTGGCTTACAGAAGGACGGAGAGTATTGCTGTACAAAAATGGGCTATCATCTGAACCAAAAAATTATAGGCCCATAACTTGTATAAACACTTCTAAGATATTTACTAGCATGTTAAATGAAAGAATATTAAATACCATACAACCAGTTTGGGGAGGTATCTACGAATAACGTGGTTCTAAGAGAGGCTTGGCTGGTTGCAAAGAAAATCTTCTAATTGATCGTTGCGTCATTCAAGACGCAATGCAATACAAGCGCAACCTCTCCATGGCCTGGATCGATTACAGAAATTGAAATTAGTGAATTGCACGCAAACGCTCATGTCGCAATGGTCCATTCGCTTTGTAATTAAAGCTGACAAGAAAAGCGCTGTAACGAACCCAGTCCGTTATCAAAGAGGCATTTTCCAATGCGACTCCCTAAGCCCTTTGTTGTTTTGCATTGCACTACTCCCTCTATCCGTAGCTTTACGTCGCTTGAAAGGCTACCCATGTGGAAAATCTGGTAGTCGGATACACAGCGTAAGTCATTTGTTTTCTAGAGATCATGTAAAACTTTACTTTCCCGGAGTTAGGAGTTAGCCAACTCCTTAAACATAGTCACCAGGTACACTAAGGACATTGGTATGGCATTAGGATCAGATAAATGCGCAGTGGTCCATCTCAGAAAGGGAAAACCGGATATAGAAATGGCGGATATTCAGCTTGCCGACGGATCAACTTTCTCACACCTTAAGGTTGATGAGAGATACCTGTATCATCGCATGACTGAAAGTCATATACATGATGCAGTCAATATCAAAGAAACTCTCAGCAGCAGGTACAAAAACACCATTAATAAAATTTGGCGTTCCGAATTAAGCGGAATCAACAAAGTTGTCGCCACAAATATGCTTGCTGTTCCGATGCCATTATATAGTTTTGGTATTATAAAATGGCGGCAAGATGAGCTGAAAATCCTTGACCGATCTACAAGGAAAGTGATGCATATTAATCGCAGCATTCATCCTAGGTCTTCCATGCCTCGTGTTTACCTCCCGCGAAATGAAGGTGGCCGAGGTCTTCTGAGTATTGAGTCAATGCATAGCCGTATGATAATTGGAATAGGTAACAGGGTTATCAACAACCTAGATAACCGTCTTATGAAATTTGTGCACGAGCACGAATTAGTGGCTATGGGGTCATTTCTAAATAACGCTGCAAGAAAAGCGTCCGAATCCCTTGGACTATCTTTCTCAACAGATATGTTGGCTAATAGTGGTGAAGCAATGAACGTGATGGAGTTAGACATCGAGGCTGCCAAGAAGGTAATTCGAAAATCAGAATTGGCAATATTATAACAACTCCATCGGGATAAACCTATGCATGGGCGATTTTATAATATCATCGCCGAATTGGAGCTATCACCACATTTAACATTCAGCTTCCTAAGATCTGCTGGCCTGCGATCTGAGACTGAGGGATTTATTTTTGCATGCCAAGATGGTGTCATGAACGCACCGTAAGAATTAATGGTCATAGAGGTGGCAGATACGAACTGCCGAGCATGCAAGTCTCAACCAAAGGCAATAATTCATATTCTTTTCGCATGCCCGGTGTATGCTAGAACAAAATAATCCAGCGCCATAATGTCACCTTAAAGTGCTATATTTTTTTCTGCGACATCCTTAAGGTATAGACAAAGACCCGGTTGCACCCTACGTTGTTTAGGATCTTGAGACCGTAGTTGAAAATGATGCCGTTAAAATATTTTGGGACTAGGTTGTCCTACAAACATTCAGATAGCCGCAAACAAATCAAATGTTCTTTATAGAATTTTCTAGCCCCGCTGATAAAAATATTGAAATTAAGGAACGAGAATAAGTGGCTAAATATCAGGATTTGCTATGCGATCTAAGGATCCAGTATCCACGCCATTCCATCAAATTGGTAGTCCTCATCATTGGAGCCATGGGAGGCGCCAGGTCCTCTCTAATAAACTATATTAAGATCATACCGACTTGCGAGACCAAAGCTGAAGAATTGCTGCAAAAGGCTTCAGCAAAATCAGATGCAAAAGGCTGTAATCCTGGGCACTGTGAGTTTACTTCGGTCACAAGACCCGACTATGAGGTAAGGATTTACTCTATTGTTTAGAGAGTCGTTGCGTGACATCTGCCCAAAGAAAAATCTCGTGTATGACATCGTCTGAAGGTGAGATTCTTTGGAGGTGCAGACTACATAGCGAAAAAAATAATAATAATAGAACCTTTATTGGAATCAAACAATAAATCTACAATAATATTCTGCTGCAAAATCAGACATATTTCATTTAATTACCAAAATAAAACAGACAATTTTACTACCCAAATAATATGCTTAATTTTTAGCCACATATTCACTATCTACTCTCATTCACTCCTCTCCAACATTCTTTTCCCTTTCCTTCCACTCATACCATACCTCTTTCTTCTTACTAAATTCTTCAATTTCTTTCCCCCATCCCACTAATCTCGCACTCTTTTCCCATATCCTTACACCTAACTTTTCCTCTTTCTTATCTATATCAATTTTTTTCCATTATCTTTTCTTCTTCTCTTTATGTCCCATAAACATCCTCCAATTTCTAGCTCCATGGCTGTTCATTTGTCCATACCATTTCATTACACCCACCCGTTCACCCTATGCTCCCAAGTTTCATCCTCAACACCACACACTCTACATCTTCTATACTCCTCATTTATCCAATACTTATTTCCTCTTTCCTGAATACCACACCTGAACCTTGCAATTATTCTCTTTTCACTTAATATTCAATATTCTGGCATAATCCCTTCCACCATCACATACATATATTTCCCGTTATACCTATTTTTACTTATTCTTTCATACCTTTCTTGACTTTCTACAACCTTCAACCTTTGTTCAATCTCAATCTCACTTTTTTTCCCGTCATACATGGACCATCCACAACTCTAGTATAACTTCTTCTTTCATTTACTCAATCATTCTTTTCTGCCCTCTTCTATACCATAGCTTCCACGTATACGCTTTTAACAATCCTCTCATTCTCATCACTTCCTTTCGTATAGCACCAACTTCTTTACTTCATATAATCAACCTTTTACTTCATTCGGCTCTTGTAATACAATATCACTCGGTGTCGATTTCTCCACAATTAATATTCTCTTCATGTACCTCATTATCATTCCTTCCAATTCCTTTCTCCCTTTCACCGCCCACACTTCCGAACCGTACAACACAATACTTCTGATACATAATTTCAAAATCAACATCCTTATATTTACTGAATATCCAAACTTCACATACTAATCACATACCATAGATATTTCATTTCTTTTACCACACCGATTGAATTTCCATTCATTAAAACAACATCGTTTTTACTGTCACTTCACCTATTCTTACACACCATTACATTCGTTTTATCCACATTTATTTCCAACCCTCTTTTAGCCATATATCTACTCACTTTATCAATTCTACATTTCTTCTCCACTGCCTGCCATCCACACCACATCGTCTGCATATCCCAGTGACCATATCTTATCCCCTCCTAATACTACCCCTCCAGCTTGCCTTTTCTCAATAACTCCTCTAGGTCAGATAAATAAATGTTAACGAGCTCGCACTCAACACATATCCTTCTTTCACCTTCTATTCATCCTAAAACACTCTAACACCACCTTTACCTACTCTCGCCCGCACCTCTGTATCCTTATATAGACTTTTTATCCTATCACACATCATTGTGGATATCCCTACTTCACTCATTCTCTTCCACAGTTTCATTCTCACAATATTGTCAAACGCAGCCTTCAGGTAATATTTTCGCTTCTTTCATACTCCATAAGTAAGCTTCTTCCTCACCTCATCCCACACACCTCCTTCTACCCATGTCTCTACCAGACCAACCACATCGAACTGCTTAAAATACTACATTTAAGCTTTTTCCCTTTTCCCTTATAACATTTATCACTACTTATACTATTATAATATCCATTTCATTGATCTTTTTTTCTATCTTCCCATCTCTTTTCAACTTCCTTATTATTACTTCTTAACCCTCTCTCCTTTTTCTCGTCACTTATCTTCCAAATACCCCTATTACCATATCTGCCTCTCCATTTCGCCTCTAGTTTTGCGATCCGCCACCGAACCGAACTCCAATTCCATATTTTTTAATTAAAGGTTCCCGCCCTTCATGCCATAACCATAATTCTTGTCCTGCCCAAACTTTCTTATACCCAACTCTAACTTTATCTTTTTCTTTTCCCATTTCTTTTGCCACCTCCTTTATTTTATGCAGTACTACCCTCGCCTTTTTTATTAAATCGTCATATATACATATCTTGCGTCCCTTTAACAAACTCTTTCTCTGCATTATTACCCTTTTTTCCTCTCAGGATACAGGTTTATAATAATTGGTCGCCTTCTTCCAGTCTCATCCATTTTTCCTATTCTATACATTTCCTTTACATCTTTATTATATTTAGTTTTTCTCCGTACCTCCGCTTTTATCCTCTCCATATCATTTCCCCCTTCACTCACTCCATTTATAATTATATTAAGTCTCTTCTTGGCTTTCTGCCTTTCGTGTTCTCCCTCCTCCAACACCTTAATTCTCCTCTTTAAAGCCGTCTTCCCTTGACACCATCTGTCTTGTTTCTCTTTTATTTCAGTTCTCCATTTCTCATTCTCTACTTGATATCTCCTATCTCCACCTGTATCTTTAACATTATAATTTCCTCATCGTTAGCCCTTCCTGCTTCCCCATCCTGGCATCATTACAATGTTCCATCTTTATTCTCTTTGATGATTCACCGATGTTCTTATTCTGCACGGCCCTTAATTCTGCCCGATATACTTCTCCTACGCTATTTGATCTTTGAGAATATTCTTCCATCTATTTTCGACTTGCTTATATATCCGATAACATATACACGTGTATAGGCAAATGTATCTTTCTGTAATATATGTTCATAGAAGTTCAAAACAATTGCCTTAAGGAAACCACGTTCGGATATCACTGCACGTTAACAATCAACACGCAAAATAAATAGCAAAATATTCGACGTATCATATGAAGCACTATATGTGTGTAAAATTTCAGCCTCCTACTTTCAAAACTAAAGTTTTTGTAACAAAAAAATGAGGCACCTCCGCCATATTAGATTTATAAAAAAATGTGCGCCTGCCTACCAAATTTCAAGCAAAGCAGTCTAAAAGGTTAAGAGCAATTCTTGAACATCCGGACAGACACCGGAAAAAATGCCTTTCTTTTAAATTTTTTACCAAGAAATTTTTTTTTGCGATCAATTGTTTCTTATGACCCCCTCTTGAATTACGTATTAACGGTTTGCAGCAATTTGAATACAATAGAAGTACTAAGGTGAAATAAAATAATCTAAAAAATTTGATCCCAAAATCTTTCTATACCATAACGTACTTCGTACGTATATGGCATATGAAAGATAAAAATGCACTAAATAAACTATTGTCGCGCCATATTGAGCGCACGTTTTCAACTGACTTACTGACTTCACTTCCTCTTGTAATCAATATTCAGCTTCAATAATCAATTAAAAAATGTTTACAACTTGAATAAAACATGAATAATGTAATGATTCAAAATAATATTATGATTTATGTTTTTTTATGTCTTCTATGTTGTTTTATAGTGTTGCTTACTTTAGTGGTTTGAACTCATGGTCGGTAGTCCGGAGGGTCGGATTTGATTCTTTGGTGTGGTGATTGTTTTAGCATCTTTTTAATTATTATATTATTTCAACAGAGTGACTCTAACACTCAAGAAATCTTTCCTGTAGTTAGAAATAATAATTGACAATGAACTAAATTAAGTATATTAATAAAAAAACTTTACATATAAACTAGACTTAAATTTAATGTTTTAATGATTCAAATATATTATTACCAGGATTTTTGTAGTAACGTTATGTGGAATAACAGTATTATCCAAATACCTGAAGATTAATGATTGTCTAATTGGAGCTATTGGTTGCTTTAGTAAAGTTATTAGTTGTCTGAATAATGTTTTTGCGCCAAAAGGGGAATATTTTTACATTGGTAAGATATATTTATTATTTACTAGCTATATAATCTATTAATGTAATATTTTCTCCTGCTGTCTTTTGTATTAAGAGAAATTACGAGAACAATTTCACTATAATGTAAGTAAAATTATACCCTCAACGTATCAAACCTATCACCAAACAACCTCGCACCAATTTGAAATTTAATAGTATTGAAATGAAACTTAGGTGTGTTCACTAGCTTTTTAATAAGCAGTAAGAATATAATATAAGCAAGACAAAATATAAAGGGAGATAAACTTAATAATAGAAAAGACGAAAGACATGTTGTTGACGCGAAGCGAATGAGATCAATGACAAATCAACTGACTGACGCGTATGTTAGCAGTACCAATTCATAAGCGCGCGTAATTTAAAACTGTTAATACGGTTTAGAATACATTTTAACTCTTATGCTAAATTTCCCTAAACTTTATGCTAAACTTTATAGAATTATTTATTTATTTCTATAATTTCCAAATTTCACAGATGGCTACGGTTATGTTATTATATCGGCAATTTGATCGTTGGTTGTCACATATTCTACTGTTAATTCGTTGTTTCAACTTTTTCTCTTACAAAGTTATACAACACATCAATATGCTTAGTGGGTTTATAAAATACTGGCTTTTTGATTAACTATAACACATTGATTATCACAACATAGCGTAATGCCATTATAATCGCTCACGTTTACACTAATTTCACTATACATTGTTTTAGCCACATTGCTTCCTTAGCTGCCCGGAAAGCTGCGAAGAAATCTGCTTTAGTGATTGAAAAAGCAACAGATTGTTGGCGCCGACTGTTCCAAGTTATTACTCCATTACAAAGTTTCAATGCATATCCTGTCGTTGATCGTCTAGAACAGTGATTCCCAAACTTATTTGACCTATCGCCCCCTTTCCAGAAAAAATATTACCCAGCGCCCCTAGGTTTTTTTTTTATTTTAAAAGCAATTAATAAGGGATATAAATATTATTGTATCTGTGAGAAGAGGAATTAACGAGTAAGAAACCAATTTTGATGGA
>WYDF02120083.1:0-10171 GCA_009867245.2 Adranes taylori
ATGATCAGGAACGCGGAAGGTTTTTTACAATGCGTAAACAAGCGACCCGCACTCGTAAATTTCCGTTAAATAGTTATAGATTGATGAATCATAAGCAACTTCATTACTTGAATTCTAGTTAGTCTCAACTGATAGTGGTTTAAAATGGCATGCAGAATGCGTCGAAACATCCCACTTCTATACAAACAAAGATATAAACAAACTGCTATCGGACACCGAAAACACATTTATTGCTCAACTAGAATTAGGAGATCGTCAAAAGGCAATGAAACGTCTAAGAGTGCCACCTCTTGGTGAGCAACGATCGCCATGGACTACATTCAAAGTAGGATTGTTTTCGGGATCCTTTATTGTTCTACTTATTGCTGTGATACTATCAGGTGATTTTTTTGCTTTTTGATTATGTCTAGATGAGTGGACTAAGTATATTTGAATAATATTTTGATTTTACAATACGATATAGTGTATCTATGTCGCTAAAATAAGACAATTAGGATCCCTTTAAGAGATAAGATTATTAGATTATTATTAGGATTATAAAATTATTATTAGGTTTAATAAGATAATTAGGATCAATCTACTAGGCAAAAGCATAGTAATTTTTATAATCACTATTAAAACGTTAAGCGCCACCATAGGATCTGAAAATAGGTTCCCAATACCCGAACTTATTTTATCGTCAAATTCGGTTAGTTTTGTGGTTGAAAGAAGTAAGTTATGGGAAAGAATGGAGATGGTAGGGATTAATAGGACACTGATTACCATAATAAAATGATTGTATGAGGATACGAAAGTACGAGCGAGAGTGAATAGAAGCGTGCCAGAATGGTTTGAGATCAATAGGGAGTGAGACAGGCCTGCCCATTGAGCTCTTGTCTATTTAATATATATCTATCAGATTTGGAGGAGGTATTAGAGAGGGGACAAGCCTGTGGATTAAGAATCGGTAGAGAAAAGATTTGGTCTCCAACATATGCGGATGACATAGTATGTTTACCGATTAGTTGGGAGGAAATGAATGAAATGATTGGAAGAATGAAGGGGTAATGGATAGAAAGGGTGTGGTTGTGAGTGTGGATAAGACTAAAGTTATGGTGTGCAAGAAGGGAGGTAGGGATTACAGAAGAGTTGATTTTGAAATAGGGGATCACAAAATTGAAAGGGAAAAGACTTTTAAATATTTAGGTTTTCTATTGGCACAAAGGAATCGTGTAAGAGCATCTGGACATGGTGTCGAAAAGGGCAAGGCAAGTTATGGAGAGAATGAGAATTGTATGGGAGATGAGATTTGGGGGAGTCATTGTAAATGAGGTTGAAAATTATGGAAGCACGTGTGAATGGTATCATGATGTATGGAGCGGAAGTATGGGCGGTTGCGGAATGGGTGAGGATGGCGCGATTGGATGCAGATTGGATGTATGAAAAGAATGTTTGGATAGGAACACCAGGAATGAGATAGTATTAGAGGAAATGGAAAACAGAAATGTTGGCTAAGTGGTGTGAATAGAATGGTGAAGTTTGAAGGGAAGATATGGAACGAGGAAGGGAGTCGATTGATCAAGAAAGGAAGGAATCCTGGAAAGGGGAAGGGAGGGATGTGTGAATGAATGGATTGAATGTAGAAGAAGGGTAAATAGAAGGATTGGATGGTCATCGGAAATGTGGTTTGAGAAAATGATGGGTGGGGGTAGTTAATGAGATTATGGAAAGATTACGAGATGTTGAGAGGCAAGACAGAGAAGAAAGGATAAGAGGAAGTAGGTACAATGATAAGTGTAAATGGATCAGAGCTAAAGAAGGGGTGGCAATTTACCTAAACTCCGATCGAAGATGGCAGAGAAGGGTATGATTACTAGGTTTAGATGTGGAAATGAGGAGAGAATGTATAGGATTTGTAAAAATAAAGAGGAAACATGGATGCATTGGGCGAAGGAGTGTGTACCTGCTAATTGGAGTGAGAAAGAAATGGAGCTGCAGGAAAATGTGAGGGTCAGTCTGGGGGAGGAGGGGAAGGGTTTGAACATTATGAGAAGGATAAGAGTGGAATTAATTAAGAACAGGTAATAGAAGAAGGAAGTAGATAAAGGTGGGTAGTAGAATAAGTGGGAGTAGAACAAGAGGGGAAGGGGGAAGCGGTTGGGAAGCAAATAAATGAGGTGCTGGTCTTTACTTTTCCATCGAAAATGTTTATGAATGAAAATATTTTATGTTTTGTAAATCTTAGTTAAATGGGAATTAACGTGCTTGTAAACCAAGAAAGTGAAACAGTAATAGTGCTCATGAAATGGCGTGACATGAAAAGCGAGACGTTCTTATGCTAAGTACAGTCAACACAGATAACAAAAAGAAAATACAGAAACGAGGTGGCGAAACAGAAAAACCTGAAGCTATTCTCGATTATAATCAGGAAAAATCTTTCATCGATATCTCAGACCAAATCAAGGTATATTCGCATTGCTTGCATAGAGGAACTAAGTGGTACAGGAAAATTGCCGTCGGGTTTTTAGTGTTCCGCCGTTGTAAATGCTCACTTAGTATATAACGAAGTTACCAAAGACAAAATATCAATAACAGACTTTCGAGAGCAGCTTTGCATGTCTCTGCTGACACTGACTGAAACTATAGTAACTATGGAAGAAGCACGATGAACATGTTTTAGTAGAACATAACTCGTGGTTACATTGTGTTGTATGTTACCGCAATCTAAAAGAAAAAGACGGACGAAAAATTGGCATTGCACTAAATAAGACATTGCGTACAAAATGGCAATGTTCTAGCTGCAAATTTTTTTATTGTGTTCCATGTTTTTTATAGATCATCATATCAAAAAAACAAACATCAGAGTAACTTTTTTTATAATTAGTTCAAATTTTTTTGTTAATTTTATTAAAAAAATATTTGTAGGTTTAGGATATATAAAAGTTACTTGGTCCCTTGGTTTTTTATTTGTTCTTAGTTGTAGAATCTGTATTATGTTTGCACAAATATTGGAAGTATTTTTTAGACTACCTATTTCTGAAAGTGTCATTATTGGCAAGTTTCCAATATATTTGTATTATATGTTATTATGCTCTAGCTGCTTATAATTTAGTAACAAAGGTTATGACAAAACACTAGAATTTGTTTTATTTTAGTGAAAAGGGTATAAACGTAAATTCCCAAAAAAATGGATCACAAAAAAATCTGGACCAATATCAAGTTGCGGTTTTTTAGGCCACGCTTTTTCAAATCCCATAAATGAAATGTATCAGCGTGGCACATTACATTGCAAAATAGCACTGCTCGCAGTGTGACACAGCAAGTGTGCCTCGGAGCCTAAAGAACAAAATAAAGTGCGGCACACGCTTTATACTTCATCGCGCTTAACGTGCATTAAATAAACCGTCATTGGAGTATTAACTTGGAAACAAACATTTCAGCTTAAACTTTTGTTTCATCGATGAAATAAAATTAATCATGGTAATCATGGTATCGTGTCAGCCAGTGACATATCTAATATGTTTATGTCCAACACTTACACATGGTGGATACTAGGTGCATTTGATGATCACATATTTCGACAATAAAATTAGACAAATATTGTTTATTAATGCTTAGATAGAATGTTTATTGCTAAAACCAAGTTTAATTGTTTTAGCCTTATTTCACGATGGCACATCGGACCACTTAAAAATAGCATTCCGTCTATACCGTGGCCCATTACTTATCATCGAATTTATATTCCTGATGGGAGTGAATGTCTACGGCTGGCGATCAAGTGGCGTCAATCATGTGCTCATCTTCGAATTAGACCCAAGAAATCATCTATCCGAACAGGATTTGATGGAGTTGGCCGCTATTTTTGGCGTTATATGGACTTTAAGTGTTCTTAGTTTTCTCTACAGTACATCCTTAAGCATTCCTGCCTATATTAATCCTTTAGCTCTAACCATAATCATGTTATTATTTCTTCTTAATCCTATCAGTGTGTTTAGGAAAGATGCGAGATTTTGGTTTCTAAGGATATGCGTAAGTAGAACTTTTGTATTTTTAACACTCCCTGGAGTATACTATTTTTTTGGGTTTCATTTTAAAAATGTTATAAAACTCATACTTATTTATCGTTTATATAATATAATACCATTCATATTTTTAGGTTAGAATGTTTGGTGCTCCCTTCTTCCACGTAAATTTTGCTGATTTCTGGCTGGCTGATCAACTTAATAGTTTGGCCGGTGCACTTTTAGATTTCCAGTTCCTTATATGTTTTTACATAGAAAACGGATCGTGGAACCAAGCAAATGGTACTTTTACATATACTTTTTTTAATGAATAATTTAGAGGATAAGTTTGTATTAAGATCAAACTAGATAGAAAGTGTATGTAATTTTTAGTTTTAGTTTAAACTGCAGAGAACTTTAATTAATATTAATTCACATATATGTGTATAAAACTTCCCTGACGAACTTTACATAATTATTTTGAAGCAGGACAATCTTTGATATTACTTTTGTGTTATTGTAGACGTGTCGATCTGTCAAGAAAGAAGTTTTATTATTAGACCATTAGTTAATTGCATTCCAGCTTGGATACGGTTTGCTCAGTGCCTTAGACGTTATAGAGATACAAAAGAAGCGTTCCCGCATCTTGTGAATGCTGGAAAATATTCTACAACATTTTTTACAGTATTATTTGCTACATTAAGGGTTTATTATAAAGGTATGTATAATTTTTTTATTTAAGAAAATTAATATACAAGGGGCGGCCAGGAAGTGTCGGTAATCGGACTATGAAAAGATATTTAATGCAAACTACATTTTTGTGCGAATTATTCGAACAAGATTTTAAATAATAATTAAAATGATTGATTCCATACCAATTATATCGTATATTACTTTTATTTGGTTACCATTAATTGATTAATATAATATTCATACGGTAAGGTTTTTGTGTGGAAATCAAGGGCTGCTTCAAACATTTGTTCCAATTCATCTTCATTAAATGGTTCGCCTTCTTGTGTTACAAGTGTAGATATATAATTGATTTCCAAATATCCTTTACAATTTTCATCAAGTACGTGGAATGCTTCTAATAATTTATCAGGAGTTGCAGGCTGAAATCTAATATAATACATTCAGTCTGAATTTTGAAATTACTTAAATGATAATAGGAGTAAGATATCTTGAATTCGCTCCTTAATTATTTTTTTTATTAAATTATTATGACTCAAAATGTCTTCCAGTAAATAAAGAAATGGAATGCACAAGGAATGACGCTGTGGTACTTACTGTATGATTTCCATTTGCATTAAAGTTCTTACAAACATTACGAATGAGCTTGAACAAGCCAGTTGTACATGGAAAACATAGATAGCTCAAATAAATTTGTATATAAACGAATAGAAATAAGCCCAAATTATAGTGCTCAATACAATTCGGTATATACAGGAAAACACGTCTTACAGAAAAGCAATCCCCTTTCAAGAGAGACCTTAGATTTCTAGCAACTGATCATGAATATTTTAGGCATGTGTTAAGACATTAATTAGTATTAAAGAACAAGGTAAACGGGAGCCTAACACTAAAAGAATGTTAAGCAGAGGATTGGAATTTATTTTAAAAACGTATTCATATCAATAGCTAACAAAGTTGTTTTGACCAAAATTTTGGCTCCCAAAATTTGTAGAAAATATGTCTTATAAAAACAAAGAAGGAAAGGACGAACAAGGAATTCTCAAGACTCTGTCCCTTGCTTTTTGTATATGCATATTTTATAAATTGATCAATCGCTATTTTTTATTACTGCTAAATTACCTCTGTTCAGTTATTGCTTGTAACGCTAATGGTAGAAATTTTGATATATGAGCTATGCCTGGATTTGCTGCATCTTCAGTTTTAACAATGAATTCTTGTACTTCCGCTTGTGTAGGACAGCATCCTAGAGCCCTTAAAATGGTTCCTGCATCTCGGACATCTATAGTTTTATTTCCAGCATGATCGAACGTGTCAAACGTTTCTGTTATCTTACGTTCTAAATCACTATTAACTGATCCTATAAAACGAATATTTTTTAACTATATTAAAATTGTAAGTCTAAGTTGCTAAGAAGTTGAATATTATAAGGATAATGAATGTTTTAAATACTACCTATACTTTCTTCAATTTTTCTCAACATTATACATGCAATCTAATTTCTTGTAAGCTCAAAAACCATATTTTTGTATTTATTTTATCTATACTATACAATTTTATCTGAACAATAATTCATTTATTACGAACTAGACTCTCGTAATATAAGCATCGTATGCAATAACTGAATTATTGATCAAACAAACATTATTTCAATGAAATATGTAATTCATTTGATGTAATTGTTTTGATTTTATGCAGTTACTTAAAATGTTATTATTTTAGCTTATATAAAAGTTTTATTAACTAGTCAAGAGTTTATTACAATTACTTTAATATATTTAATTCATCAACTGTTTGATATCAAAATTTACGGCCTAAATGTGCTTACACAATATGTGGGATCATGATCGGGAGGTTATCAAATGCAAATGCATGAAACGTAGGATGCACGCTTTGTCTGTGCGGCGACAAGAGCCTGTGTTTATATTAATCGAGTATTGCGCCAGTTAACTGCTATTGAATACAAGCATTTTGATGGCAGTTGCATCGTATTTTTCATGATATTAGATTATGAATTTTCTTGAACTGCTTTTTTACATTTTTACACTGACATTGTTCTATTATGGCATTATAATTCTTTTTCTATTTGAGTATTCTTGACGATATAAATAAATAAATTTAAAGACAATACCTCATTAAACATTAATAAGTGATATATTTAATAAATTAGAATTTAATACGTGTCTAAATTTTCATACCATGGTATAATCGTGCAGAGTATAAATTTTGAAACAGTACCGGTATTGTGTGTAATGTAATAATAATATGTCTTAATATCTCAAGAAACATGATTTCGTACTTATCATTAATTTTGTTTTAGGTGATTACGAGGATCCAACAGAAAATCCATTTCTGTATCTTTGGTTTGCGGCAGGTATAGTAAGTTCGTGTTACACATATACATGGGATATTAAAATGGATTGGGGCCTCTTTGATAAAGCTGCTGGGGAAAATAAGTTTCTAAGAGAAGAAATTGTATATTCGTCAACGGTAATTATATATTTGATATAATTTTAACAGTTATAATTGAAAAGTTAAAAATTCTTTTCTATTAGAACAAAATAAAAATAATTACAACTAAAAATTATTTGAAAGTAAAATCGCTCTAGACTTGTCATATGATTGTAAAATTAAAACTGAATCCATTCCAAATCTTTAATTGAAAAGCGGATGTTAATCATTTATTAATTAGCTGCTGACATATTTCTGGTAATAGCCATCCTTTCATAAGGACTGCACTGTAGTAGTTGTACTTCAATTTGTACTGACTTGTGTTTAAGGTTTTTTGTTATATTACTAAATTGAATGTTAAGCATTCGAGTATTAAAAATTCCTAAAATGATTCTCCTTTATAAAAAAGGGAACCTACTCTTGTTAAGGTCTTATAGACCTTAACTTTTCTTAGCTATTTAACTATAAAAAAAAACACAAACATTGAGAAAATACTGGCGGCCAGGGCTAAATACAATCAAATTGAACTCAACTTAAGTATATAGGCCACCCAACAACCCATCAAACCTCGAAACATTGACGGATCAAATCTTCACTTTTTCAAAATATAATAATCTCCTTGCCTTTGGCGATTTTAATCTGCCGCAAATAAACTGGCAGCAGAGCACGATCATTCTAAGCAATGAGTCAGCAGAATGTTTCTTCGATGCATACTCAAACAGCAATTTGTGTCAGCTAATAAAAGAACCAACTAGCTACCGTGCTAAGAATAATCCATCGTTACTGGACTTGCTATTCACAAATGACAACAAACTAATAATAGAAGTAGAAGTAAAATTGCTAATAGGGAAAAGTGACCATTGCATAATTAAGGCCAAGTGTAAGTTTTTGTTTTTTAGAAAAAACCTATAGCCAAACCAAGCGGGCTCGTAACTTCAACAAAGATAATTATGGTAACATCTACAACTTTCTGTCTAGTGTTGAGCTAGATAGCTACCCAAAACTGTCGAATGCTCTAAAAAGAACAATAGAGCCATTTATACCTGAAAAAATTGTATATAAATACACGCTAAAACCCTGGTTTAGCTCAGTGATTATAAACAATACGAAAATGACAAATACGCTTGGGGCCATTACAAAGCTGTAAATGCGGCACTATTATTAGTTCGTGCTATTATTAGCTCAAGAAGCACTTGAACCTTTACATCAAGGAAGGCGAGGCGGCATTTTTTGTTTCGTTTTAAACGTGCCTTCGACAGCGTACGTCCGGACTTATAGGTTAGGCATTGTTTGTTTCGTTTTAATAGGTTAGGCATTGTTTGTTTCGTTTTAAAACGTGCCTTCGACAGCGTACGTCCGGAATTATCGGTTATAACACTTAATATATTGGAATTCGTGAACTAATCTATAAATTGCTAGAGTCCTATCTTAATTTTTCTGTAAGATATTTTTTGTGGATAAGTACATATTTTTTCTTCAAATTCGTGATACAAAATCGAATAAATTTAAATCTGATTTGGGTATGGACCACGGACCGACATTGAGATTAGCCAGTGATCGAACCTGTATTATTTGTGTTGTTTATAACTGATTTATATATACAAAAATGATGTCACCATAAGAGTTAAAGGCAACTAACTAATTGGTGCCACTAAAACATGTTGCTCATAAAACATTTGTTGTACATTTCAGTAAACAACAGATTAAAATTTTACTATAGCTAAATTGACAAAACCTCTAGGGTTTATAATCGAGTAAATTTCAATTGGTCGTTAGGATATGCGTCTACACATATTAACGATTTAGGATGTGTAGACGCACTATGCAAAAAATTAGCTTCATTTTACTTTAAATTTTAAATCATATTAAACAAAATTTTTCAGAATGTGTTTTATGGAATGAGTCTTCTTAAAAATTGTCTAAGAAGACGACCGAATTGAGTTGTAGCAAATCTAAGGTGGCGACTGGTTAATTTTCTTTAATTAGAAATTCTTAAATTATTGAAAGGAAAGACGAAAATTCAAGAACTTTACATTCTAACGATTAAATTTTTTGAGTCCATCTTTCAAATAATTAATTACTAATCTATAAAAATTAATACAATACAATTTTTGTTTTTAGTTTTTTTACTATTTTGCTATTGTTTTGGATTTTGTGTTACGTTTCATTTGGGGCCTTTCCTATTATCTGACTGAAAATCGTTATGTTAGTGGCGATTTGATAACGTCCATTTTATCACCATTAGAAATATTTAGACGTTTTATTTGGAATTTCTTCCGTTTAGAAAACGAACATTTGAACAATTGCGGTAAGTTGTTATAATATTTATGCATAAAATATAAAATGTCTCACTAAAAGATTTGAATGCTAAGAAAATTAAAAATACAGAGTTTATTTAAGGCGTTTTAGATCAGACCTAACATAGTCCACATCCCAATCGTAACTGAATGTTTTCTTGATAAAACTCTAAATATATTCTCACGACTCGTTTTTAAGGGCTAAGGTCGTGAGGGTATTTACTCAGATGATCTAAGAGTCTCAGGACTTATTGAAAATTAGTAAAAGTTATCGGGGTTAAATTAACGAAATTATTTTAATTTAATAAAATATAATTAACATAAAAAATAAAGAGTAAATATGTTTGATCTGAGTAGCAGTTGTAAATTTTTAGTTAAAGTTAATTAAAGTTATTTAAACAATTTAATGCTTTCGATCAGCCCTTGCACATAATAATAATGAAGTAAGTAAGTAGAAAATCTTATATGTGGTTGTCGCATGGCTCTGCCATATTTTACTGGCTCTCTGTACATCATTTACATTGTAACTATTTAAATTTGAACGATTAGAATCGCGGATTACTAAACTCTAAGCCAGCCTATTTTTGAATAATCTATGCAAGCTCTCGAAATGTCCCTTTATAGACTAGCTAAGAATGCCGTCCTAGCCTGGGCACCCATACGAGAACTATAAAATAGAACGACCTAGAATAGAATGCAGTTGCATTCCATTGAACATCTGTGTTCGAATTCTTAGAATTTCTACATTTATCT
>WYDF02120094.1:0-10171 GCA_009867245.2 Adranes taylori
TGCTCCTCTATAAATCGTCCCAAAAAATAGGAACATCTTTTTATGAACAAAGTTTGCAGAGAGGACAGGGCCGCCCTCTAGCCCCCCGGAGCCCGGGCCAAATGCCCCCCCCCCCCCCCCCCCCCCTATATCTGCACCTGTGTATCTCTGTAAATTAATATTTATACATTTATCGCAATTCAAAGTGCGCATTTAAAATGGGAAAACAAATCTCAGAAATTTCTCCAGTAACCAAAGAATTAAAACAAGGATGCTGGCTTTTGCTAACACTTTTTAAATTTACTACAAAATGCTCTAAATCTTTGGTGCCGAAATGGGGCGTGATATGTGTGATATGGGTATTCAAGTCCACTATGTAGTCTAATGTTTGCCGAGGACAAAGTTGTAATAGCAAATGAAAATGATGATTTGGAGTATATGATGGGACGTCTGCAAGAGGAATATCGCAAATGGGGCCTCAGTATAAATCTCGCGAAAAGTCAATATTCGCGAAAACTCAAGACATCTCAAACAAAATCGTAAGCGGACAAATAGCAATACAACTTTTAAACCCTTTATTATGATGTAACAATTATCAAAACGAAACAATTTGCTAGTGTATAAGTCATTAGTCGAACCCATAACGACACATAGAACAGAAACTTGACAAATTAGTGAACGAAATGCACAGAATACAATAATGGATAAGATTCAGATCCTCCAACTGATATGGTACGGCCACGTTGGTAGCATGCCGGAAGTAAGATGTTTCCAAAAATATGGAAGTGCCAGCTGTCCTACAGATGAAAGCGGAGTAGACCCAGAAAATTAGTGTGAATTTATGTATTTGTTTAGTGTTAACATATGATATATGGTTGTACAAATCTAATTAATTTCTATTGACAATTAAAGAAGATAAGAATGTCTCTTTAATCTGCTTCAACATAATGTTATTTCACTTTAGTCGTACTACACGTATTTGGTAGTGTGTTATAGAGTTACCAAATTATCATTTTATCAAATTATCAATTATCAAATTTTCAAGGTGTAATTATTTACAAGAACTTACAACAACTAGTTTATTGTTTTTTCTCTAATCAGTTAGGAACTAGCAATTTTTGGCTGTTAAGATATTTTTAATATGACAATGTAAACATCTATACATTTATGTACCACTGTCAATAAATAAATCTATAATTCATACCTTTATTTAAATAATCTACCAGTTTTTCACTTAATAATAACTTTTTTCAAATTATTGCACTTTAAAACCGTAATAGAAGAGCTTTTCTTTCTAAATAGTAACGCTTTTAAAACATGACATATGTCCGCAAATATAAATAATCAAACTTTATTATTGTGCACGTTTAGCACACTTAAGCACATCTGATGAACCCAATTCCACGAGAAATCGTCGTAATTTTTTTTTTTTAATAAAAAGATTAGTTACAGAAATATCACGCTCAACACGACGCTATCAACCATCGACACAGAAATCAACCGCGGAGTCGGAACCCGTACTGTTCTATAAAGTGCAGAATTATTTACCATATTACCATTGCGTCAAGAAGAGTTCATACGTACAATTACCATTCCATGTCTATCCACGAGCGGACCGTGAAGTATAATGTAAAGAAGTAGTGGCACAGAAATAATGTTTGTATATGGTCGTTTCATATGAACTTGAAGTGATGGTTTTGTGTGATGGAACGTTAACACTGTAATAAATTGAACAATGCGTGCTTCTTAGTAATTTTATTTATAACAATTGTTATATGATTATTAACTTGGATCTTTTACATATTTATATATGCATAGTATATATATATAAGTAGAATAGATAGAAAAGATAATTTCGATTCAATTTTTTTATTGATATATAAAGGCATTCAGGAGATCCGTGAATCGACAAAGGTAGTTTTTATAAATTATAAGCGTGTATCTCTCGGTTCAAATTGAATAAATCTAAATCAAGTCCAATCAACCGAGTCTAAAGACATTTGATTTGAGAGAGGTTTGCAATTTAGCTATTAGGTATCCAAACAATATTAGCTTGATTCAGACAAATAACAAAAATATGGCATTTTGAACTGTTTCAAAACATCAAAGTCAAGATACATATGTAGTGACAATAAAGACACCGCAACGTTTATCCTACTTAAATATTTGTAATAAAATACGAGGTTGTGTTGTAGCAAAGTTACTTGGGTCTCTCATTCGTATAATAAATAATCTTTCAAGTACGTATGCGCTGCGTACACGGTGTAACAAAGCTTATTACACCTTACTGTATATATAGAAGTCTCTTCAGATTATGAATTAAATAGATTAAACAAATATATCAATTTTGGGAACCTTAGACTGAATTGAAATAATAATAAACTTAAGCGCAGCCATACCATACCGTATATTACATACTCCAGAGAGAGATAAACTGTTACTTGCTTTACTGCCGCTGTAATACACTCGTTACCTATGTACGTAGGTTTCCCGTGTATATGCTAGCGGCGTACACTCACTTCACTGCTTTTCTTGGAAACCGCTAAAGGAAGGTAAATGATATTCGTTGGTTGGCATCGCTCCTATTACATAAGGCTGCTACGTTCTATTGTAACCTGTGAACATGCCGCCAAGAAAGTAATTATGTGTTACGTCGGCACGTAGGGTAGGGTTAATACCGAGATTTTCATAGAATTGTGTGAAAAGACCGTGTCACGTAATAAAGTAACGTGTGATGGCTTCATATGGACCCGTATAACAGAGCAAAACTTGAATGAAAGCTCCCGTCTATAAATAGCTACATTTTTGGTATAATTATTTAGTTCCAATTTTGAAAACTCGAAGAAAGCCGTCCAGCAGCAGCCAGCAGAGCAGCCAAGCCTAGCCAGCCATGCCGAAACAACAATGGGCAGAGCGAGAATCGCCAAGATAATAACACATTTGGTGAGCGATTTCATATATCATACACTGTTCTGTTTATCACCTATGTTTTGAATAGCTTGGTTTTTCCTACCACCTAACCTCCAACATATCTCCTACGTCAGTAGAGTGTATTACGCTGCTAGAGTGTAAAAACTGGCTTACGCTGCTTTTAACCACCCGACAATATTAACATTGACGTATTCCGAGGTGTTACGTGTCTTACAGTGGTGATTTCAATGGTATTTAATTCCCACTTTCGCTAGTCTTAGTCACTCGACAACAGCAACATCGATGGATTCCGAGGTGTTGCACGTCTGGCAATAGTTCCTTACATACCCTCTCTAGAGTGTATAATTTTGGCTTACATTGGTGTTAGACACCCAGTTTAAATTGTGTAGAATGCCAATAGGTGCTATTTTGTTACATCGGTAAATGCTGTTTCATTAAGTTTATTTCCGCTCCCCAGAAGAACGAGAACCACTGTATTACACGCAAGTCTCGAAGCTGCCCGTGTCCTCAATAAGCTACTGAAGACCAAAAGAACAACAAGAGCGGTTCCAACTTACGGTCTCACGTTAAACTGTCCTGGCGCCCATTACATTTACGAAGGCTGATATATTTTATAATTAATTAAGATACATATTTTTTGCGCCATCAGTGACAGTCGCTAAGACGCCCCATTAGCAGCGTTGCGAGTGGGAGTCTGTGAATACTGTACCCGAGGCACGTCAATTCAGCGTGCTGTCTGTTGTTCGTAAGCGCTGGCATCGCTCGCTGCTGCTACGAATGAGAACTTTGCCGCACTGCCTAGCATATAAATAGCCGTGCACTTATTAGATTTTAATAGACCCTGATTCGCAATCGCGAAGCAAAGTAGCCAGCAGCAACATTTCACGACAATGTTGCTCCTGTCAAAACAGCAGCCAGCAATATTTGCGCTTTGTAGGCAATTACGTATATGACAATTCTTTACTGATCGTATGTATAATTAATAGCTCTGTTTCTCGTTCTACCTTACCGCCAACCTATTTCTTATTCGACTAGTGTATGAGTCTAACCCACGCTAACCGAGGTTGGTTTTAGTTACTCAGTAACAATAACATTTACGTTAACCGATGTGTTATTGTGGCTTACGATAGCTCCTTGTTGCTTCGCCCAGTAGAGAGTATATTTCTAACCTATTCTCTATGAGGTTAGTCATAGTCACCCAGTAACCATAATATCTACGCCAACCAAGGTGTTATTGTGACTTATGGTGATTGCTTTCCGTTTCGCCCACTAGAGTGTATATTTCTAACATAGGGTAACCGAAAGTTAGTTTTAGTCACGTAGTAACCGTAGCACTTACGCTAACCGAAGTACCTTATAATAGTTCAGAGTACTTCAATTGTTTCCATTGTCTGTACCATTGTACTCAGGTAAACCAACGCTTTCCCGTTGTACTATTCCCGTTATATTATCACCGCACTATTGTACTGCTACATGCACCTCCTATATTACGATTTATTTATATATATATATATATTACTTCTAGTTCAAATGATGTTTCGAGGACTTGTTCGTTTGAGCAATTATCCGGCGCCTCCACCAAAATGTCGCATCCCATCAAGTGCTCGAAACAATATTTGTGTGATGCTTGATTGCATGACTTGACTTGATACAATGATTGATACAATGATTGACATGACTTGATACAATGATTAAAATGAACATTTTAATGTAATAAAATATTATGATTTTTAAGGTTTAGGCATGTTCCCCAAAATAATGTAGATAGTTAGTATTTAAAAATAATTAGAGATATAATGATCACTTAAAACATGTAAGTCAAATTAAACGAATAATTCTGATACATAATTTGATGAAGTAAAATAAAGCATTTCAATATTTTGATCAGCCTTTGCATGAAATAATAATTAAGTAATCAGATATAAATTGTTACTTATGAGTGTCACTTTGTACTACCACGATCACTGAGTAAATTACATTTTAAATTGGAACTTTTTAATAAAACAACTTGTTACGCTTATTATCTAAATCTATGACAAACTAATTTCTAATACCCAGAGCCGACGCCCGAATATTTTTTTATAGACATCCTATCATCTTCGGCTGATTGTAGCTTCCTAATTCAACAGCGCAAAAACCTTACAATGCTTCTAGCAAATCACTTTCTTTATTCGCTAACCGCCATTAATACGACATTAACTTTTGACATTTATATATCTCGTTGTATTCATTTGTGTTGTCTATGATAATAAATACTCTTAAGTTGTAAACTGCGAATTCTGTTCCATTTAATAAGCATTTAGAGACGTTTCAGCTGGCCACAAGAACATGAGCTACTGGACTACTTACATACTTAACTGCCCGTGACCGCAGCGATTCCACTGAGAACCATGGAACGAAGAACAGTTCCAACGTGCTGCCTCACGTTAAATTGACCTGGCACCTGGGAATTATATTTCCGGAGATATTTATATTCAACAATAATATAGAAGAAGCGGCTTTTGTGGCATAGCTAGACTCTACAACCACGCGCGCGAGATTCTGTCACAGTGTGCCTAAAGTTGAAATGCTCTTGTTTTACGGTATATCCCGCACCGTTGAAAATAAAAGATGCAATTAAACTTTGTTATATAGTGCTTTAATAATTTTTTTGTTTCTATTTCAAAACATTTTTGTAAAATAAATACTTCTCTATATAACGCCTACAAAAGTGTTTTCCAGATTTCAGCATCAGAAGTTTCTATAATTAGTAAATAGATATGAGTATAAGGTCCGTATAAAATGACCCAATTAGGTTTGCAATAATCTACCTTTTATAAATGTCTCATTTCAAGTATTTTTTTATTTTCTTTTTTGAAAACTGGAATATGTTCATTTTATCTGAAAAAAATACATACACGCGTAATGAATTAGCGACGCAGATATAACTTTGTAGATGAATAGTAAACTCGCAAAAAAAAACTAGAAACAAGGGGAAGAGAAAATAGTGTTTTTACGTGAATGAGAACGACCTCTGGCGTAAACCCGTGAACGTTGAGGAGAGGCGTCTTTCGTTCATGAAGTTAGAGAGAGATAATGAAAAAATCATTTAAGTAATTGGCGTTCTAATAACAGAGGTGAGATGCACCAAACTTTTGCGAATCAGACACGTGATTAGCCGACCTGAAAATATATATACCAGTTCTTGTAATTAGTTCTTAATCAGATTTTTACTAGTCTTGACTAGTTTATTTCTAGTAATTTAAATTAGCACTTAAAGTACTAGAAATAAACTGGTCAAGGCTAATTATTTTTTGTGGTGCCGTGGGAATTATGGCAGACGTTCAGATGTAAGTAGACGGTATTCTATTATAAACCTTTGATTAAGAAATTGATTGTATTCAATGTAACTAAAATTCATTTAATAACAAACTAACAATCAATCAACGGCTGGTCCTCCGCTCCGGTTGATCCGACCGTGCTCGAGCCGAACTTGTCCCGACTCGTCGGTGACTCACCACCTGTCGGGCCATTGTTGTTTACTTGCTATTATCGCTTGTCCGCTTTAGTGCGCCGTCATCTCTCGTATCGTTTCTGTCGTTGTGCGTGTTTTTTGCACTGTACATAGTGTGCAGTTTTTAGTGCTTACTGTTCGTTGGTTTTACGACAGTGTTCTTCTGGGTTTGTTAAAGTATTTGTTTTGCATTGTGTATACAGTTGTGTATGTTTCAAGAGTGAAACGTAAACACGTTACTCTTTCATTAAATGAAAAATTAGCAATGCTACAAACACAGGACAAAGGGGAACTACTCAAAAAAATTGCCAAGTAACTGTATGTAGGCATTACGACAATAAAAGATTGGAGAAGAAATCGGAAAGACATTGAATCATATACAGTGACGATAGATGGTGAAAACGCTCTTAAGAAACGCAAAACATTGGAAACGACTAAACTTGAACGGCTTGACAATGCATTGTGGATGTGGTTCCGATATCTGGGCCCATTATAAAAGGAAAGGCAATAGCTTTGCACAAAAAACTAGAAGCCGGAAGTGAGTTCGCAGCTAGTGAAGGCTGCATTGATCGCTGGAAAACTCGTCATGGCGTCGGGTTTGTTTCAATTTCTGGTGAAAAACTATCTGTTGATGCCGAGGTGGCTAAGAAGTTTTCTGTAAAGTTTGAAGAAATTGTATGAACTGAATATGAACTGTTACCTTACCAAGTCTATAATATAGACGAGACAGGCCTAAACTGTAAAATGCTGCCGAACAAAATGCTAGCTGCATGAAATGAAACCGTGGCACGAACGAAACTTATAAAAGATAGGCTAACTATTGTCCTTGCAGCAACGCTGATGGTATACACAAGCTTCCCCTGTTCGTTATTCGCAAGGTTAAGAAGTCTAATGCATTCAACAACATAAACTTATCTTCTTTGCCGGTTTATTTCCGCAATCAAAAATCTGCTTGGATGGATTTCAATCTTACAAATCTTGGTTTTTCGACCAGTTCGTTCCATGTCTTGAAAAAGCCTTGATACAAAAAAAAAGTTCCCTGTTCGTGCTGTATTGCTGTTGGATAACGCACCATCACATCCATCTGAGGAGAAATTAGTGAAGGAGGACATAACAGCTATCTACCTTCCACCAAATATCACATCACTTATCAAACCAATGGATCACAGAGTTATAGAATGGTTAAAGAGGCGTATCGCAGAAAGTACATCAGGTCAATTTTAGAAAAGTCCGAAGAAGGTTGTAACATATTTGAAACTCTGAAATCCCTCAACATCAAGGATGCTATCCCTACGCTTTCTGAGTCATGGGAGGAACGGAAACCTGACACGCTGCGAAAATCTTGGCATGAGCTTTGGCCGGAAGTTATGACCGAAACTGACCAGGTCGAAGATCATCGAAACAACGACACGCAGGAAATCGTTAAAGATCTACAAACTGTACAACCGAATGTCCCTGTCAGTAAAGTTGAGGAGTGGATTGCTCAATGTGACAAAGACTGTGAAACCAGTAAAGAGCTCAATGACAACCAGATTATTGCCGCTGTTTTGGAAAATAATGGTCAAGAAACTGTGAACGAGGACTCGGAAAGTGATGATGACGAACCCCCTGCCCGGATTTCACACACCGACGCCAAGTACGCTTTTGATATTGCTCTTCAGTATATCGGGCAGAACTCAACACATTTTGTATATCAAGAAATGGATGAACATTATAGCTAAATCAAGAATTTCATCTGCTAAACAAAAATCTATAACTGACTGTTTTTCTAAGTAATTTTTTACTATAGGCTTACCTTCAATTTTTACGCAATGTTTTTACTGTAGAGAACAACATTTCTGAGTTCAGTCATTTTTGAGTTCAGAGATTGTTTATTTTAGTGTAAATCTGTACTTTTTTACCGACTTTTTTTGCGTTCCGACCATACCCCTAGTGTTAAAGGTAATGGATTAGAGGGGTTCTACTGTAAATTAGAACTGAACTATATTTTGTTACATTGCCACTCAACTAATCCGTTATTAATTACTTTCTTATTATTATAATGAATTAAATGTTGCTTGATCGTTGTTTTATTTATTTTCAGATCGGAGGAAAATTGTGTTGTATCCATATTACCATTCATGAAATCTTGACCAGACTTGTTTTATTATTTACAAAAATTCGTAAATCCACAATAATCGTTGTTGCATGTGAAATAAATTATTTTGTTGTTAATAGAGTTGCCTAAAGCCAATAGTGTTTTATTATGATTATATTTTATATGTTCTTGGACATTATTTGCTTTATTAAGATTGAATCTTGGTTTTAATCAAGGTAGATTCCATAAATTATTGCGTTATTGTCAATTTATTAAAACCCCCAAATAACTTTTTATTAAATTTAACTGCGCCATAAATAAATCATTAGTCTTTACTCTACCCTTCCCGGTTGAGTTGAGTGTGTTTTAACAAGAACTGATATATCTCGTTGAAGCTAACTCAATTCCATGTCACAAGTTTCAACGTGACAATATGTAATCAAGGAATGGAATAGACTGAACCAGTTTTGAGCACTATGATATAAAGTTTTGCTTAAATCGGGGTTTCAGCTCGATCTGCTTATAAAATGTGCTTGAAAACTTACAATTAAATAAATATTCAGATACACGAAAAGTTTACTGTTTCAATGTTATCAATTAGGAAGTTTACTAAAGAGCTTTGTTCAAGTTTAACCAAAGCCTTCGCACCCCATCTTTGGGCGTTTCTGTCCTAATTGAATATTACTCGAAAAAACTATAGATGTAGCTACCTAATTTATGTAGTATACAATATAAGTTCTAACTTCCAGCATATAAAATATTTGAAGACGTGTTAGCGAACCCGAATTTATATTTATTATGAGCATGTAGGTTTCATATGATGCAACTTATTACTAATATACCAACGCCGGAATCTTTACTTAAATAAATGCGTACTGTTTTCCGTTTACCTTACCATGATATGACCTACTAAATGTTTTCTTAGACTGCACGAAGCGTGCGTTACACTATCTCTAAATAAATTTCAATCGTCTCAATTGTCAAAACTCACTGTGGACATTTGTGTCATATAATTATCTCCATTGTTCGTTCGATGTTATTTTCATAAATGAAGATGAAATATAAGTACGATTTCTGGGTACCTGTAGATTGCCTCCCGAGATAAAACAGAACCCTAAATAATAAGTAAATTGACTAGGATTTAAAGGTCCAATTTTAATAATTTCAAAATTAGTGATGCAGTTGTTTTATTCGATTTTAGATTACATTTTACTAAAACTGTTTATAAAAGTATCACTCATAAAATTGTTTATAAAACCATCTGAAACCTGATTTGGCTCCAGAAAGGGCAAACCAAATATTGTGTGTAATCATAGTCCTATTTCTAATTTTTGTCCTTGTATTGTTTGGAAAGATCTAATTGTTGTATTTTTCTGCACCTCGTATACTACAATGAGATTAAAATGACAATAAAAAGAATTTAACAAAAATAATAATACAAAGTTATTTGTCTAATCCATTATATTTTAAAACTTATTCCTTTAGTATACTTTCACAGTACTCATCCTCGGAAGGAGATGTTTTCAGTTACATATTACGATGATAACTAAATTTAAGGTTATAGCTAGAACTGCCACCTGTGTTATATATCTGAAACATTTACATTAATCTACAGTAAATAAAATGTTCTTGTCCAGTTGTATACAATATCAAATGAAAATCATCGGTAGTTGGACATCAGGTTTTATTGA
>WYDF02120105.1:0-10171 GCA_009867245.2 Adranes taylori
TTTGTATTTATTGATTTATATTTTATTTAAAGTGATTAATTATTTTAATATTTTTTTAAATAATATTTTTAAGGTATTCTTTAATATTTCAAATTAGCCTTAATTAAACAAATAAATTGAAACATCAATTCAATGATTCATTTGAATAACTAAATCAAACTAAATATTTTAAACTCGCAAATGGGTAATAATTTTAAATCAAACTAAGTTCTCTCTCAGCGAGCCACAACTGAAGTTAACAAAGGATTTACGCAGGTTGTACAAAAGACAAGGAAACAAACTGAACTTGAAGGAGGAATACATCGAATATGGTTTCGTTGCAAAAGGATCTGAAGGTTCTCAAATTCCTTTTCCTCAACCTTGTCGACCGAATCTGAAATCACAAACAAACTGAAACGACAGTTTTTGAGCATGTTTGTCGAAGTTGGGTCATATGTTCGCTCCATCAATATGTCTCTTCTTTTATTGTGTTGGCTATTGGTTTTTGGCATACTTTTGCTGCACGCTAGTTATTAACCGCTTCTAGTTGATGTGTTATTTGTTCTAGATTTTTTAGAGCATTGAAAGAGTACATTCTCCTCTTTCATTGCTGTTATGAAGACTTTGGTCCTAAGCTTTTTCTGGTTTCATTTGGCTCTTCGTTAACCTCTCTAACTTTGTTCTTATTCTCCGGATTTATTATGTATCTCACTTCCACTTTCTTCGCTGTCCTGTAGTTCCCATTCTGAAATGCGCGTTGATATCTTAGTGTTGAATAGTGTTAGGTCTATGGTAGAGCTCTAACTGTTCCTTACAAAAGTTGGTTTGGATCCTGTGTTACAGACTGTGAGGTCCGGGGATGTTGTCATTTCTGTTAGTTCTATTCCTTCTGCATGATGTTCTGATGATGATCACTCAAGGATAATAAATCACAAACAAACATTAACGAACCACTAGTAGAGTCGGTGGAGCCTTGTACTTACAGCTCTTGTTACTCAACAACAGGCTATGAATATTCCATAGCATCAGTAGTCCCAGTAACTGAACAATAAGACATTATTCTAGGTAAGGAAACTTAGGCTGCGTAGGGAAACTTTGGCTACTCTACCCAGCCACGGCAGCAGTATTAGTTTTCAGTAAATTTCGCCTAAACCCTATATAAGTGCTCAACCAATTCCTTAGTTGGAAACCAAACAGAGGGCAGAAAACCAGGAAGTTTACAATTTACACTGATATACCAGAGAAAGAAAAGATAAGAGAGGAAAATGAAAACAGATAGAAACGGACCAAAGCTAAGCAAGTTAAGAAATGATGAGACGGAGGTGAGATTAAAAGAAATACCATAAAAAGGAAGGAGGATAATAAATAACAGGAATCATCATCAGAAGAGGAGGTGTGCTTCTGCCTTGTGTGTATGTCACAGTATTCAGAGAGTAAACTTGGAGCAAAATAGATACAATGCACACATTGTAAACTGTGGGCGCATGAAGAGTGCACAAAAGGTGGTCTTAGTTATATTTGTCACATTTGTGAGTATTCTTAATAATTATTCTTAATATTGAGACAAATAATAAATAAAACATGTTATAATATTATATTTCATATTTTTGCATGTGCTTTAACTGACCCCAACCACTGTTTCAACCGCTCCTGGTATGGAGACGGTTAAACAAATCATATTATTTTTTTAATTTGATTTTCTACTAAAAATAAAGCACCGGGCACTCAAGTAATACTTTAGTAGATAGAAACACGTCCTTGTATTCAATCATCAATCCTTGTATTCAATCATCGATCGGTTTATTATTGGCAATCCTATGGACAATATAAGCTAAATTGTTTCAGCCGTACCCATCCTACCCTTTTATTGGCGAAACTATGCTTCTATATGATGCTGGTGCAAATGTAATGAAAGTTTCTTGGTCAAATGAGACAATTTTGAGAATAATCTTATGAGCATTTAATCTGACTTCCAGGATCAAACTGGCGATCACCACAGACCTCTACCTTTAAGACATCTGAGGAAAATCTTTAGGCACTTCAAGTTGATGAATCTACGGATATTAGTGGAAAAATGGTGCTTAATGAATTAAATTTTCTTCTTTAAAAACGGAAAATTTGTGAAAGAATTCTTGTTGTGCAGGAGTTTGTCTAGTAAAACAAAAGGCGATGGCATCTACAAGATAGTTAACAAGAACGTTTTGCTTTTCAAGTTAGGAAGGGAAAACTGCGTTGGAATTTGCACTGCTTAATATTCTTTATTGCAAGAGAAAACTAAGGTGTTTGTAACTCTTGTGCCTCAACAAAATTCCAATACAGTCTACGTTCGATGGCATGATTCATAGAGAGAGTCCCGCATCCAAATAATTGTCGAAGGATTTGCATTCTATTAGGGCTTACGTTATTGAAGTAGTGAATTTCATCAAGTCTCGACTAATGAAGTTACGATACTTTGCACACCTTTGAGAAGCACTGGATTCCAATGTCAAATGCTTACTTTATCATACGGAAGTTCACTGGCTTTTTTAACAGACTTGTTCGTCTCAAAGTAGAAGTGATTTTTTTTTCTTAAGACTGAGGATCAAGATTTTAGATCGCAACTGTATGACGAAATCTGGTGGTTGAAGGTTCAGTTTCCGATTTTTTCGAAATACTAAATTTAATGTTCTTTGTCTTCAAGGAGCATCCGAGAACATAATCACATCTTCATCGAAGATGAAGTCATTTAATGAGTAACTATCTTTTTGGAAAAGAAAAATTTCAAAAGGTATATTCGATTATTTTCCAAATGTAAACGAATGTCAAGATGAGAAGATAATCAGCAATGAAATTTTAACACTCTCAGTGAACTACTATCGTCTCTTGAACTATATTTTCCATTACTTAACATCGACGAATTTGCTTGGGTGATCAATCCGCTTGCGATCAGTGAAGACGACCGAAGAGAAGTAGCAGCTTAATGAGTTACTAAGTGACAAAGTCTATCAAACACGAACACGACTTTCAAAATAGTCTTGTTTGCAATTATGAAAGTTTATTCAATAAGCAGTCTGAAAGCAGTTAAAACTCTTTTGCTATTTTCATCTTCTTGGTTCTGTAAATTTGGCTCTTCTGTATTAACTAAATTAAGTCTATTAAGCGGAAAAGAATTTATAAATTATTTGCGGGTTTGCTTGTCAACTTTGGAGCCCCGATGGAATATGGTATTTACTCAAGCAGGCATAGGCATCAGGCTAAAATAATATGTACAAAATAGTATATTTTTAATAAAATAAGTTAAAATATTTTGGTGTGTCGCGAAAATTGTCGGATATTTGTAGTTCGTCCTTACTCAAAAAACGTTGAGAAACATTGCTCTACATATTAAAGACAATTTTCTATTAGTAAATTTTATTTGCGAATCTGAAATTTGTCATATTCGTAAAGAAAGACATGTTTTGAAATACCTGAATGGAACTGTCAGTTACGATAAAATTCATAGAATTATGGAGATTTACTCTAATGTGATAGATTTACGGATTCACATGAGATGTTTTTTCATTATTTACTGTAGATTATATGTTTTGCAGTAAGTAACAATTTTTCATGTAATATATGTAAAAATTTCTGTAAAAAGCCATTTTTATTAAGAGAGCGGACTACGGGGAGGCTACGGGAGTTAGGTACGGGGAGTATTATTAATTTATGATTTATATTCCTCAGTGCAAGTTGTAATAAAACTACACATTTTATTTTAAAATATTATTTAACAATAAAATAATTATAAGAATTAAATAATTAAATAAACAATTAAATATTTATAACATTATGTCAGAATTATAGTTGAGATTTTATCCAAGAAATGTGAGTTGAAACTTTAGTGAAAACACCCGGATAACCCTTGATAGTGCAGGGTTTCACGGACCATGAAACAATTCCCACTTGTACCCCATTTACTGTTAATGGACCACCAGAATCTCCCTACAAATTTGTAAAGTTTGCATTAATCTCGAAATTTATATATAACTCAATTTAAAATATTAATTTCATTTAATCTAAATAGCTTCAATATATTTAATTTGACTACTTGTAGCATCAATAAGGAATTCAATAATATTTTATACGTACATTACATTGTCCTTTTCCTCCTTCGGGAATTCCAGCGCACACATTCATATCATTGTCTACCTGGCTACCATGGGCTGCACTACAATCTTCATCAGTGTATACTTTTATGTCTACTCTTTGCAAGTTGTTCATAACACCTCCACCACTCTACAAAAGAAAACCATAATAATGTTTATATTAATATTAATAAACTTCTTCCTAACAAGGAATAAAGTAGGACTTTTGAACCATTGATGTTCTAAATGATCCATCTTTCACATTTCTTTCATCAACTTTTTAGATACTTAATCATGTCAAGTTATACTACTCTAAGTAGAACTTTTACGTACTCTACATTTCTTTGTAATTTATGTACCTCAGAAATAATCGTTTATTTTTTAAAGTGGATATATGAAAAAAAAACTTGACAGTTCTGAAAGCAACAAATAAACTGTTTAATGTACGAAGGCTGTTGAACGGCTTTTCAAAAGCTGACGATATTGACCATATTGCTAACTTGAGATATGTTTCAAAGTCTACTGTCTAACTTTCGTGCAAATCTGTCAGCTAATTTAATTTTGATAGTGGTTTAAAGTACACAATTTGCCAATTTTGATTAAAATTGAATAAAAAGGAATTAATAAATCATTATTTTTTACTTGGAAAGAATATTAAAGAATCTGAAGAAAAGTTTAACAGTGATGTTGATGAATCTGTTCGTTCTCATGGAGAAATTTGCAAATGATCATAGCACCAAATGATCTTGGACATATGATCTTGGGCCTTTAAAAATTGTTGGTACTCAAGAAATGATTGATAAAGTCCATGGCATTATAATGAATGACCGCTGGCTGAAAATGCACGACGATAAAGCGCGCCCTCATTCGTCCGCCATTGCAACCGCTAAATTCCTCGAATTAGGTTACGAATTGCTGCCCCATCCTTCATAAGTGCCAGATCTAGCTCCGCCAGATTTTTTCTTGCTCCCAAAATTGAAAAAGTGGCACGGTGTGGAAATAAGGAGCTGGTAGCCGCAATGGATATATATTTTGCATTGTGAACAAGCGATTACGTTTTGCATTGTTTAAAAATGATGGAAAGTCGCTGAATTAAGTACATAGAGTTGAAAGGACATTATATAAAAAACTAAAATATTTTGTTTAAACAAATTCTTTGACAAATCACTTTCTCGTCAAACAGTCCTCGTATTATTTACTTTTATAAGATTCCTCTAAAATTTTCTAGAATTCTGTAAACGTGGAAATTTCGTTTGATTGCTTGGAATGAAGTACGGAACGAGTCAACAGAATATATGTTGGAGCTAACAGATGGCGCCATTATTTAAAAAATCTTCTGCTAATATCATATTATTATAATGATTTCCCTCTTTTACGCTTACAGACATCTAAATAAATTTTGATTTTATCAAATAATTTTATCATTATTATCACAAATAGTAATTGTTTACACGCTAAAATATCATTTGATTCTTGTATTTTAAGAGGGTTGGCCACTAGTAATGGGGTCCGGGAAAAAACAATTCAGTGAATTTCATAAATAGAATCTTAATAAGTTTTGCTAGTCCAATAATTAATATTAACTTTCGAATAATGGATTTCCTTCATTTTTAGTTTTCCTTCATAATGTAAGAAATTTATACAGTTTTTATTCGAAGACTACTTACATAATAAAGGTGATTAGTTATGAAATAATAATTTTTAGATTTCTGTTTACATTTAGGAGAGTACTTTAGTCCAGCGGTCGGCAGCCTATGTCACGCGTGTCACTAGGTGGCACGCAAAAAGGCGTCTCGAATATGACGATTTATTAAAATTTTCGGTACTTTACAAAGAAATTCTAAGAAGTTTTTAAAAAAATCTAACCCAGTGCACTGTACGTAACGCTCTTGTAGTATTCTGTACCGTAATTTCCTGTGATGATACAAAGCTCGCCGTTCCACGAGCCGATTTCCTAGTCGTACTTCAGAGGCACGCTGAGTACTTTGAAGAACTTGTTTTGTGATACGCAAATTCACTCGGGTTGCCTACCTGTAGCAATGCCTACAATGTCGGTGTGTTGTGTCTAAATAACCTTATCAATTTTATTCTTGTTCCAAAATGAAATCAATTTCGATTTAATCGTATGCTTGATATAGTAGTATGCATTTATAAATTATAAGTAAATAGAGTAATCAATTTCACTTACATATGGAAGTCCCCATCCAGCGAGAACAGCAGCTTGATTTCCAGGAGTTGGTGCATTTTCGTCTGGCAATTGTACTGGTTTAGTAAGTTCACTGAATTGAATATTCTCTGCTAACTAATATAATTACTTTATTAAAATATATAACGCAACCTTTGTTTATAATTGGAGGAAACGTTATAATACTAGGGGGGAGTTTACTGTAGTAGACTAGACGGAAATCAGGGGTTCTGCTTTCTTAATGACCTCTTTTGCTCAGGAACATCCGGCGCATTCTCTATTCTGATTACTTATGTGATAGAATGTACTAAACTATTGGTGAAATCCTCAGGGTCGATGTTGGGCACTTTAGTCAGTAAGATCTGAAGCATTCACCATTCTGTTAGATTGTATTAAAATATTGACGAATGCTTAGGGGTCAATTCTCGGAGACTTTTATCCTCATCGTTCTTATATCCTCATAGATTATTGTCTTGATAAGAATTGATGGAAAATTTATTCTAAATTTGTTGTTAGAGATATTTATTAATATAATCAATTTTAGTTAAAATTTCGGCGGTAAATGTTATAAATTTATTACCTAGTTTAATCATTGCTCTTTAGTAACAGATTTTAGTAGCACGGTCACATTGACTAAACAATAATTGATAATTTATAAAAAGTTATAAAATATATTTACCGTCAGAACAGCAACATCATTAGGGTATAAGCCATTATAATATTCCGGATGTATTACTATTTTACTGACTTGAACTATATTTTCACGGTTTGCAAGTGAGATTTCACCGTATTGGATGGTGTATTGTGATGGATCCCTGAAAAATATTGATTTATTAATTGAATATTGGAACTTAAGTAGTCTACATGTGATCATAATATTGGTACACCCCATACGACTAGACTAGGGCCCAGGGGTTAGCTCAAAAATAGAAAGATAAAGATATTAAACCTTACGAGGGTACTTGGGAAAAGTGAATGAAAGATTCATTTAAAAATAGTTATAATTAATTAAACATTAAATTAGTTTTACAAACATAGTTATAATTAATTAATTAATTAATTAATTGAAGGGTACTAAGTAAAGCCACATTTTATTCAATCATGACAACCCTTCCATAGTTAGATGAAACTGAAACTATAAGCAAATGAAACTATAAGAAGATATTGTGAATTAACAATCGAACATGAGCTGAATTTAGTTATTAAGTAATTTATATATGTTTAACATCCCCTTTCATAAGGATTGATAATTTATTCCGAATAAAAACAAATGCAAACAAATACAATTTCATATAATTTAATTTGGTTTTATTGCGGTCAGCCATGATTTCAAGAATTAAATCGAATAATTACGACATTACAATTCAACTTTCACCAATTAAACTATCGATTTCTTCAACCATGTTTTATATTTTGTTTCATTTACTTGTTTTTTAAGTTTTGCGTATGGTTTCTGGTTTTCTAAGTCATTAGTGCTTAGCCATCTTTATAAGCTTAGTATTTTTCTCAATGATGACTTTTTGTAATTCCTCTATTTCGACATCTCCCAGAACTTTATAAACAAACTTATGTAAGCTTTTTATAGCCATATCCTTCATCAGCATGTCTTCCAATTTTATATGTCATTCAGCGTGCCTTACTATTTTTAGGCTTCATATAGTAGGCATCTCTTCTATTTTAGGAGCAGTAAATTTTATGACTACAATTATTAATATACGAACCATAGGAATCATATACTAATTTAGATATAAACTATACAAGACCCATGTGTGATCAGTTTTGATTAATATTTAGGAACTTATAATGAATTAAGAAGATAGCTTTTCTGAGCATTTATGAGAGGAAGATAACAATTTGGAGCTCGCGGAGCTTAATTCAGATGACGATGATCACAGCAATTTTAGAGAGAATGATGTTGACGTACATAATTCAACAGAGAACACAAAACGTTGAGCTAGAAATGGATGATTGCTCAACGGAAGTTTATCTTTCCTTGTCCCAAATATCTTCAAGTATTTTTAGGGGGGAACCATTGCTAAGGTGCACGTATTGTTCAGATTTGATTGTGCCTCTTGCGGCTTAATAATTACTGCTAACGCCAACTCTTAACGACAGTCGTGAGCCTCTATACTTCAGGCAGAAAACTGAAAAAATTGTATAAACTTAAATAAAGAATGTATGGTTAAGTTTCAGAAGTGCATACATGCGAGCAAGTAAAATATGCGTTCATTCAAATAAATGAAATAAAATAGTCAACGCCTCAGTTCCGCCGCTGATCACAAACTATTTTATTATTATTTTAAATTAACGCACAATGATCCTATTTCTTTATTTATATTTATTTCAATTTACCTCGATACATAAACTTGTTAGAAATACTTTTAATGTATTCTTAAAAAACATTCTGAAAGGAATTAATAGATTTATTCTCAAAACCATCGACTAAAAAAATACTGTAGGTCTCATGCCTATTTAAATAAAACTGCCCAATTACTAAAACTGACAGGACTTTATTCTAAATTTAATAATTATTTTCATCCAATTTAATTCATAATTATTATTTTCACTTAGCTCTCGAGCATAGCGACCTACGCCAGGTGCCTAAATTTACTATTGCTCCAAGTCAATTGTATTGTGTTTTTATTTGTTTTTCAGTTTCCCACTTGTAATTAGCCTATCTGGATATCGATATGCATATTTTCGGGCATCAATAATTAACACGTTCGCATTGAACACCGAAAGCATTACTAATTGCTTTCGGTGATACACAAGGTCAGCGAATTAAAGGCGATTATGGCACCTATACTATCTCAAATACACGATCGGCGCGCATTATTCCGTATTATCGATGAATCGGTTTAAATCTGCAGATAAATCTGTATTCCTATATAAGTAGTTTATTTAAGATTTAGTTTAAATAGCATAAGGTATAAGCATCATTAATAACCAATATTTATTTCTGTGTTTTGATCGTAACCGGATTTATGGTAGTTGTACCAATGACCGTCCACTTCTTAAAATCTGATTTACGCCGTAAATCACTTTAGAGCGTCTAATTATTTTCACGCATTTACATTATTTGTGAGTATCTAATGCTCAATATTTTGAATACCGAACTAATTAGGAACGTGGACAAATTTCCACGTAAGAATATCACGGATGGAGGCGAGCATAATTATGCCCAATACAATAAACGTGAAAGGAAAAGACGGCCATAAGTCGTCGGCCGGATTACCGCTGAAATCTAAAAGAACAGCTAGTAGAAGTATTATTCATTTTTTGATAGGCAGTAAAGGAAGATCTGCGTAAGTATTGATGACCATTTCTTGGCCCACTTCTTCTTAATGATCACGTCTTGTTCTTGTGCATTTCATATCCAATGGACATACACGACTTGAACATACTTGAACATACTAATGAAGAAATTAGAACACAACGTGCCAGGTATGCTAAAGCTGCATCCTGGTTATGAAATGTTTCGAAAGAGGAAATAATGGCATTTTTGGTAATGTTGATCCTCACTGCAAGGAAAGAAGATAACCATTCTAATCTCAAAGGAATGTTTGATTCTACTATTTCTTTTTTAAAAAGCATGCACGTGTCTTACATTGTCTTAGATTTGACGCTAAAAATTGGTACCCTATCTTTCAATACTAGAAATCCTACGTTTTGTTATATCTGGCATAAAACAAAAGTTGAACCTATTAATTTTGACTGTCACCTCATAACTCGTAAATTCAACGCTGACGCTCTGCATACTATAGTTCTATCAGTTTTTTAATCTGCGAATAAACTGATTTGATCTATTTTGATCTGATTTGATCTATTTTGATCTGATTTGATCTGATTTGAACTGATTTGATCTGATTTGATCTGATTTGATCTGATTTGATCTGATTTGATC
>WYDF02120116.1:0-10170 GCA_009867245.2 Adranes taylori
GATATATTTATTATTATTATTTTTAATGATAATAATAATAATAACAATAACAACATAACACATTAATACAATTAATACAATTAATTACTATTTATGCAGTTTTCTTGCCTTTGATGAAACAAATTTATCGAATAAGTCGATCATTTAAAAATTTTCTTCTTCCATACTTAAAAATGCTGTCACTTAGGCGTTCCGATGCAGAGCACTCATCAATATTTTAATACATCAAATAAAGATGGTGGAATGCATACATCATCGGTACGTCCATGTTTTTGCCGACCCATATTTTGCACAGTATGGTGGAATGATAGTATAGCATACCGATTTTTTACCGAACCATACTTTTGCATATAGTATCCGAAATATTCGCCATTTTGTGCATAATTCAGACAAAAAAAGGCAACGGAAAGGTGAATGCGCCTGGCCAGATGCGAAAAAAATATCTGGAAGTGTCAGATTTCCTCTGCTAGATCGTTGAACGTAGACATGTCAAAAATTTATTTTAATTTGCTGAACAAACGTTCAAAGCTAGCAATTGATACCGGAATAGTAAGAAGTACTTGAAGTGCGATTCTCAGGTTTGGAAAAACATCTTCTCCATATGAGATTATAAACGTAAGAAGCTCTAATGGAGTTTAAGGTTCAATTTCTTTTCCACTGCGGAGTAACATTTTGCAGTCACATAGAGGGATGCAGTTAAAATTTCGGGATGTGGCAACACTGTACTTAAGCTATTATTAACCTATAAAGTGTCATGCAGTTTGATCTGTCAGTTGTCAAACAAAAGTGACAGATTATAAAAACATCAAACCGTTTCGTTACTGCAAATTTTCTAAATTATTTAGAATTCAATAAAAATGGATTTAAATAGAGAACATTTTCGTACAATTATTTTATTTTATTTACGTTAAAAAAAAGTGAAGAGGAGTGCATCGAAGATTTGAAAATTGTCTTTGGTGAAGAAGCACCTTCAACGACAATTGAAGGTGCTTCGATGGTACCAAGAGTTTACATTTGGCCGCAGTTATATTAGTGATGAATTTCGTGAAGGTGGAGCAACGACATCGAAAACCGCTGAAAACATTGATGCTGTACGAAATATGATAATATTAGATCATGTTACGTATACAGAAATTGAGTCACACTTAGGCTTGGGTATGAAATAAATTAATGAAATTTTACATCATCACTTAGGTGTTAAAAAAATATGTTCCCGTTGGATCCCCCATAATTTAACTGAAGCGCAGAAAGAGGCTCGCGTGCACGGGTGTAAAGAAATGCTTAAACGATTCGACTGAGGGGGATCTAAGACATTACTAGTAGTGATGAAGAGCGATCTATGCTGTTACATCGAAGTTGGAAAGTTGGATCTATGCTTATGAACCAGAAACGAAGCATTCAACTGTTTGGGTGTTTGAAAATGAAATCAAACCCACAAGTCACTCGCTGCCGCAGTGTTTCTAAGAAAATGGTAGTTTGTTTTGTCTCAAAAACTGGGCATGTCGATACTATTCCACTTGAGATCGTTAATGCAGAATGGTATACATCCATTTATTTACTACAAGTTATCACTGATTTGCGAAAAACAAATAGGACGCGACGCATCATTCTGCACCATGACAATTCCAATTCCCATACTGCGGAACAAACAGTAAACTATTTGAGCAGTGAAAAGATAGAATTGTTGACTTATCCTCCATATAGTCATGATCTGAGTCCTAACGACTTCTTTACTTTTCCCAAAAATAAAAAATCGACTACGTTGCAAACGATTTTTATCTCCAGAAGATGCAGTAGAAGTGTTTCAAAATGAGATTTCAAGTGTACCATTTTCTGAATAGAAAAAATGCTTTGACGATTGGTTGATTCGGATGAAAAAATATATATTAGTATTATTTTATTTCTAGATGTTTTTGTCTTCTTCTATCCCGAAATTTTAACAGCAGTCCTCGTATTTCGACATAGAGGTTTGTTCTATTAAAATCTATATTATAAAATTCACTCAAACTTTTACAATTCTTTTCAAGATAGTTAACGACATTATCTTTGTTTAATAAATTTTCAAGGTCCAGTAGAAATATAACTTTGGAATTAAAATCACTTATTCGTGTAAATCATATACTTATTTCCTGCTGTAGACAATTAAGAACGCTTTTCATAACGCGAGAAATTTCTGCGGAAAGGCCAGCTTCTCTAGCCAATTTTCCTGGAATTTTCTGGCGTCTTCTTATATGAATTGTTATATCAAATACCCCATTTTTCACAAAGATACTTAGCCTTTTCTACTGCTTCTTCACAAATCTCATCTCGAATTACTACAAGTTAAGCCGTTAATGATTCAAGATCATGGAACGCTTCTTTAAAATTCATTTAGGACCTACTAATCTGAGCACCACATTACCAATTCTCCTCAAGATTTCATTGAAGAAATGGACTAAACTTATGAAATTAAAATTCAGTATATTTTGTAATAAAAATGTAGCTTCACTTCCCTCTGTTAATTTTGCTGCCCTCTGCTAAAGAAACAGAATTCCCGAAACTGAAATATTATTTCCCAGTCAAATGAAAATTGAAATTTTCCGAGAAATCTTCATTGTATTGATGACCGTTTGGTGTCCGTCTGCAAGTGACGCCCGGGGCATGATAGACCTTCTTGTCCCCCTCTCGTTACGCCACTGGTAACATCACTACTTCAAGCTAGCTTTTCCAAGCTTAACTAGCTTGATCCAACTGCTTGACTTTTTCTAATTCTAGCCCAGTAAGGTCTTTTGTCTGTTCTTCAACCATTAAGTTTACCAATTAGCTGCTTTATTGCACCTACTCTCCCAATGAATCCAATATATTCAACGCAACAATATAGCCTCTTTAATCTTTAGTTCTCGTAGTTTCAAATATTCTATAGTACATTTTATATTCTTTTTTTACATAAATGATTTATTCTAAAAGAATCTTGAGTCAGTTTGTTTAATGTTTGGTCTATAAACTTTTCTAATTCGCTGGTAAATTTATATTTAGTAAACATCTTTTATTGTCAGTCTGCTTTCTGAGGCGCATGTATCTATTGCGAATTACATACGTAGATAGCTTTAGCTTTGTCGCTAAGTTGCTAGTAGATACCCTGTTCCGCTATAATCCATTTTCTTTTAATCATTTTTTCAAGGGGGCAAAAATGGAAGTACGTAACCTAACCTAGCCTTTCATACTCAATGCACATTCCTAAAAATGGATTGTGGGACATTTGATGTTTTATTTTTATAAACAAAGATTTATGTGCAATTATAGATTTTTTTAATGCGATATTTTGGACAACTATTTCGACTTGTCTCATTATTGTTGTCTTTGTTGACAATAAACTTCAAAATGACATTGTTGAGCTGACCATTAAAATGTTTTTCACCGTAGACTTTCGAATCTAAAAAATTCTATGGATATTTAGAACATTCTTTTCTTCCTCGCAGATGCGCGATTAAATGAAAATCAAATTCTAAAATGGGACTTAATTATTCCGAATGACTGCATATTAACGTTTAGGAACTTCAAATTGGCTTAAAAAGGGAAGGTAAAGGTAGATGCGCATTTCTGGTATAGATAATAACTGCTCTCACCTCGCATCATTGCATTTGTTTATGATACCAACGCTCGGCGAAGTGCACCACCTACTGCTCGTCAAGTCAACTTGAATATCTTTATTTGAATTTTACATACGTATAATTGGATGCCTATATTATTAAAGAGATCGTATGAACTTGAATGCACTTATACTAATTAATAGTCAACGAAAAGACAATCTAATAAGATGGAATATCATCCAAACTATTAGGAATTATGCAATTAGGGACTTAGACAATTAAAGTTTGCCTATTTTTGCAATTACCACGCTTAGATTATCTCTAGTATTAGCATACATGCTGAACACGCAAATTTAAATTAAGATTATATAGATGGTATTACTTGTAATAAGTGTAACTATTTGTTAAGTAAGTTCATTATTTCGAGAAGACTGCATATTAACATTTAGGAAGTTCAAATTGGCTTAAAAATGGCAGGTAAGGGTAGATGTGAATTTCTGGAATAGGTGATAGCCTTCATCAGTATCCTCTGCTTTCACCTCGCATCATTGCATTCGTTTATGAAACCAACGCTTTGCGAAATGCACCATCTTCGGCGCATTAAACAAACTTGAAAATATTTATTTGAATTTTACATATATATTTTCTATACCTATACTATTATAGAGAGCTAATGTAATTGAGTGTACTTATTCTAATTAATAATCGACGACGAGACAATCTAATAGGGCGCAGATCATCCAAACCATCAGGAATTATGCAATTAGGGACTTTAAAGAGAATTAAAGTTTGCCTATTTTTGCAATTACCATGCCTAGATTATCTCTAGTATTAGCATACGTGCTAAACACGTAAATTTGATTTAAGAATATATAGATGGTATTACTTTTAAGAAGTGTAACTATCCATTAAGTGAGTTATCTAATGAATACCACATATTAACGTTTAGGAAGTTCAAATTGGCTTAAAAAATGGAAGGTAAGGGTAGATGCGCATTTCTGGCATAGGTGATTGCCTTCATCAATAGCCTCTGTTTTCACTTCACCTGATTGCATTCGTTTATGAACCAACGTTCTACCAAGTGCACCACCTTCGGCTCGTCAAGCCAACTTGAAAATCTGTATTTGAATTTTATATACATATAATTGTATGTCTATATTATTAAGGAGATCTTATAAAATTAAGGCATACAGTTATACGTATGTACGTGGTGCACTTCGCAGGGCGTTGGTTTCATAAATGAATGTAATGATGCGAGTCAAAAGCAGAGGGTACCGATGAAAGTTATCACATATGCCAGAAATCCGCATCTACCACTACTTTTCATTTTTAAGCCAATTTGAACTTTCTAAACGTCAATATGCAATTTTCGAAATAAGTAACTCACTTAACAAATAGTTATACTTCTTAAAAAGTAATACCATCTATATATTTTTAATTTAATGTAGAATATCAATTTTATTAGCTTCTTCGTTACTTAGTAGTATGAAGAAAAAGGCATCAAATATCTTCCAAATACCTGGTCGCCTTTAGTTTCTATGTTCGGCAAGATTTTTCAATAGGTTTTCTAACTACTGTAGTTTTTTGTAGATTTATATGTGTTGGCCATGTCTTGCGGTTCTTACTGTTGTCTTGACGGTTCCAATATTGTCCATTCCAGTCCATTGAGTGCAAGAACTGGATATTGCTGTTGAAACAAAAATAAAATAAACTTTTAATGATTCTCTTAAATTCTAAACATTTTAAATATCTATGTTTAGACTATAAAGTTTTGAAATCACGCTTGTATAAAAAAGTTAATCAAATCTATTATTACCTATTAGGAAAATTAAATCGTATCGGAATTTTCCTTTAAAAACCAATTCTCACTTTGATGTTTTCCCTAGTGTGAGTATCTTTTATCTTCAAGATAAGACCCTCATAACTATTCCATTATCTTGCGGGCGTTAGACAACAAGAACTATAACAAAACATTCGGCCGATTGAAGCCTACGTCTGGCTGGGATACTACGTTTTTCTGCTGCTGGTATATTGTTATCGGAATTCCTATTTACTAGTAGATTGTTTGTCTACTTAAACATTTTGGATTTGACGGCTGAATGGTTGCACAAGTGGATCAATAGAATAATTGGTTCTGTTTTATTTGATTATTCTATTAGGTAGAAGTTTTACTCAGGTTTTTTTTAATGAATTTAAAATTGGTAAATACATTTCTTTTTGTTTCATAAACAGTGATGGATTTTCATTTCTAAAACTCATTTCTAAAATACAGTCGTCCTTAAAAGATTTTAATTAAGAATATATAGATGGTATTACATTAAGAAGTATAACTATGCATTAGTTAAGTGAGTTAATAATTTCGAAAACTAAATATTTACGTTTAAGATGTTCAAATTGGCTTAAAAAAAGGAAGGTAAGGGTAGATGCGCATTTCTGGCATAAGTTATAGCCTTCATCAGTACCCTCTGCTTACATCTCGCATCATTGAATTCATTAATGAAAACCAAAGCTTCGTTCAGTGTATCCCCATTGTCTGGCAAACTAATTTGAAATTTTTTTATGACTTACATACGTATGATTGTATGCCTATATTATTAAAAAGATCTTTATAAAATTAGATGCAGTTATAGTAATTAGTGTTTTCCCTGTATTGTCATTAAATATTGACATACAATTGGCAGAGCTAAATCATTGATTTTGTTTGGATGTAAGGAATGCACTCATCCTTTCAAATAGTTTTTATTTATTTATTTTTTATTTTTCGAAAAGTTGTTCAAAGTAACCTCTGGAATCGGGTTGCTTTGCAGAGCTGTAAAAATCAAATGGATTTATCTTGTCTAAATGCAAGTTACCCTGTGCTAGAATGTCTATCGCCCATTAGTTGTAATCAAGGCATCAATTTCAGCCATTTCTGGCCAATTTTCTGGAAATTTACAGAGAAAAGTGAATTTCTTTCGTCCTTTTTAAAATTTTAGGTATTGAAAAGAGAAAAAAATTATTCTAGATAGGTAACACTGCCCATGGCATTTAACTAAGTTAAATAGAAAATTAATTGAAATAAGAGAGTGCGTATCTTTATAGATAAACGGAACTCTGCAAAAAATGAACCAGAGCAAAAAGGAGCAAAAAGGCACCTTTAAGGCTAAATTTTCTTAAAAATTAAAGAAAATAGAAAAATAGAACGACAATTTCAGAAGTAACATTTTCTTGAAAACTAGGAAATGAGAACAAAGGGCATTCTTAAAAACAAAAAATTGAAGAATTAAAATTGCCCATTATAAATCAGACTTAATGTAGGTATAAAAACTAAATGAAAAAAGTGTTCAAATTTACTTCCAAGGAGATTAAACTTCGGGCACACTGAAAATTTCACGAGTTTTACTAATTTTCTTTGGCTCGCTTATGCGATAAATCGCATCACTCCACTCATAAACAGTTCATCTTGTTTGCTTCATCGCTCAAATGATTGCACCTGTTTTTTTCAGCTCGATGATGATTCCTGGAAACAGCTCATCTTCATAAGTAAAAATAACATATTCACCAACTTCCTTTATAACTGGCTGTAAACGATTGTCGACGGACGCGTTGATTGATCCATCATTGAGATCATCTTCCCTATCGCTGAAGTTCTCTGGAGCAGAACTCACCAAGTCATGACAAGAAAAATAGTCCGGGTCTTCTTCATCGACAGCTCATCTAAAATATCATTCTTTTTCGTCGTTTTCACTTTCTTCTTGGAAATCAGCTTGGCTCCCATTGTTTGTCACATCTTCAATGCTGATTCTTTTAGCAGGCGCAAAAGTAAGTTTCCTTTTCCATGTTTTAGATGTCCGAGTTTCCAAAACTGTTTTGGTTTTTTTTTTGCTCAAAAACTGCTTGAAACTGTCTTCAACCGATTCCGCGTTGTAGGATTTTCGTAACTGAAAGCTTTTTAAAAGTCCATCAAGACTGACCAGGTAAATGCCACATCTTCGGAAACCAGCTTATAGGTTCGAAGCTCTATTAGACTTTATTCAGCCATTAGCTTTTTCAGCAAGACGGGGAAATGTTGTTTGTCTAAACAAGTATTATTTCTTCCGAAATAAAGAAGTCTTATTTCTTTTGTATTCCTCCAAAATTCTCCTCCAGGCAATCTTGAAGGGCTTACAAAATGCTACATCGAGTGGCTGGCTGACATGAGTGCTGTTTGGGGGTAAGCGGACGAACCTTATTGTAATTTCCACGCAGGCTTGAATAACAGTAACATGTGTGACGAAAAGTTGTCTCCAATTAAAACTTTTATTTCTTTTTTCTTCTTCAAATGCGGTAACATGAGGTAGCAAAACAATTCTTCAAATGCCAAGCCATCGAACCAGCCACTACTTGTACTCGTAAACCGTGCTCCTGCGGGTCCGCCTTTACAACAGCAATCCCAGATATTACTTGCTTTGTATACTACAAACGGGGAAATAATGTCACCTGCTGCATTACCTGCCCTCATAATGGAAATGCTACATTTTGAGGTGTTACAATGGTTACTGGGTACTTGGTGCCTCGTTCTACAATACATTTTTTTATCCTAGGTCATCCGTAATGATTGACTCATCATAGTTCACGATGTTCTCTGGAGGAACATTTTCTAAAGTTTCTGAGAGTCAGATCTTCTTCACTTACAGACACTCGAATTTTTTTTAATGTTGGCGACAAATCGTGCCGACTTAGGGTGGCGTTTCATGAAAAGAGAAATAAAGCGCTTTCCAGGGCTATTGTGTTTGAAGCAGGGAACTTTTCTACCTATCTTTATTAGGTAATCTTTAATGATGCAGCAAATATTTAACTTTATCAATGGACATCCAAAATCACTCATTTGGAAGGCACACCTGACAAATCCAGCAGTAAATATTGTTTCTTAAGATGCAAACCTTTGCTACTGATGCCGAACTTTTGTGCAGCTTCTTTTTGAGACAGGGTTTTGGATTTTACGGCCACCAAACATTGATCCAGTTGCTGCACTGTGAAATCTTCGTATTTTCTTCAGCCAACTCTTCGCTTATACTTGTGCGGCATCTGTAATAGGTGTTATAACTGAAATAGCCCTAATTTCAATTTCCTTTCAGCACTTAGGATTAGGTAAGCACTAGGGATTAGGCACTTAAAATTGGGTAGGTAGGTAGATTAGTGAGCAAACAAAAAATTCAATTCAAGTTCCAAAAAAATCAGTTTAAAGGAAGGCGGAATATCTGCAGTTGGAAACTACTGTCACATCTTGTCTTGCTTTAAGCTTTCAAAATTTATCTTTATCAATCAGCCAAGTTGTGTCCACTGTTGAACATAGGCCTCCCATAGTCTAGTCCTGCGTCCTCGATCCTGTGCTGCACTCATCCAGTTTGGTTCGATTCTTCTGATATCCATATACTACGGGGGATTTTAGCCAATATTCCCTATCACGCTGGCCATTGCGGGTTGATAGGGGAGATTTTTCTCGAAACCACATTTCCTTAGCTTCGGATGGATAGTTATACCGCTGTGACTCGGTCGTCAGAGCCTCGTCAGTTGTTTGGCAGGGTGCACCGGGTGGTAAGCTTTGCCACCACTCGAGCAGGTGAGGTTGACTTTTGGGCTAGCAGTTGAATCTCTACTTGCGTTTTCGCCCCTTACAAAAATTTATCTTAAGAAGGTGAAAAGGCAGAAATCAAAAGTAAAAGGGTTATTTTTGTGGGGTTATGATTTTGGGCAAAATCATAAAATCAAAAATATTTCAAAAATTAAAAATTTTCAAACAGTAATCCAAAATTGCCTCAAAAACGTCAACAAAAGAAACTTTTAAATTTGTGGAAAACTTGATACAACTATCAAATTATATATTTCCATGCTTCAAACCGATAATATAAGCTTTGAAAAAATCTTATTACTCACCTTTCAAAAGTGGAGAAAGCACTTGAACGTATTAAAGTTCCAAGCTATAAAATTCAACACATTTCTGTTTTGCTAACACATGGGCATATTATGTGTTAATCGGTTTTAGTTACACTTGCTAAAACCGATGTAGCAAAGTAACCCGCATCTACGGTATGCAATTAGCCAAGTTCGCCTATTTTTGCAATTAGCACACCTAAATCATCTTAAGTAGTAGCCTATGTGCTTAACAGGAAGATTTTAATTAAGAATATATAGATGGTAATACTTTTAAGAAGTATTACAATTCATTAAGTGAGTTAATTATTTCGAAAACTGCATATTGACGTTTAGGAAGTTAAGGGTAGATGTGCATTTCTGCCTTAGCTGATATAATTCATCATTTCCCTCTGCTTTCATATCGCATCATTGCATTCTTTAATGAAAATCAATGCTCCGCTCAGTGCACCACCTTCGGCTTGCAAGGCCAATTTGAAAATCTTTTATATATTTTACATAGGTATGATTGTATGAAAGAGGTATGAAACAGATCTGTATGAAATTAAATGAAGTTATATTGATTAATCTAGTCCTTAAAAGAGTTCTTTCTGAAACGCTAATTGAAATTAGAAAAGAAATATATGTCAATAATCATATGGATGGGTATCGTCGTTTATTGACACGACTACATTAATTGTTTAATTAATTATTTAGATTAAGCAGGTCG
>WYDF02120127.1:0-10170 GCA_009867245.2 Adranes taylori
AGCCAGCTGCCGCCACTCAGTGCTAGTTTTGGTCCGCCCTGGGTATTTGATTTCCCCAGTACCACCCATATCTGGGAGGCATTCCCCTATCCGCCACCTGGGGAGGCGCCCGATGGAGGACTAGCAACCCCACACGAGTATATTGTATTAGTCGTTTAAAATACTTTCATGCAATCAAATGGAATGTTTGTTCACTCGACACTGGAATAGTAAACGCCATGCAACAAAATTATAAACTACAAATCTTATTTCTGTTCAACATTACACAATAATAAATCAATAAAAATCATAATAACCATTTGTAGAATCGTTATTTCAATTTTTGACAAAGTTGTTACTATATATTTCATCCAAAAATAAAATAGAATGATTTTAATGATTCTTAATATTCAGTGGGACATATTCTAGTGCCAAGTCTTTCAATTACAATATTGCTGTTTTTCAGTATCCAAATCGAAATTCCAATTATTTGAGATGTAAGCACTGTAAATGCATATGTTACTATAAAAACACGAATATTGGAAAATCTTAGGTTTGACTTGCAAATCCTAGGATTTTTCAACATGAGTTGGTAAATGTAAGGTTTAATATAAAATGAGACGATTTTTCGGGTTTTTACCATTAAGTGTATGGTAATATGATTAATCAGGTCAAGTCAAATACATCATTTTAAAACATTTTCAAAATGGTTTTTAACAGTAAAATTAAATTAAAATTTCTTCTTACAAATTATAGTACCTACGTTGGCAAAAATAATCAATCATGAATAATTTTTATTATATACCTAAAATTAATACCTACATAACTGTCGAGCATTTTTAAGACAGTTGCATTTCTTGAATCCTTGTCCTCAGGTCAAAGACTTCCGTTCAAAAACATCTTTATCTTCAACAACTTCTTCTATCTTAATAAAGTCTTTCGAGCATGAAACAAATTGATTGTGTGCATAAAGCTGCTTCGGTACTCCAATTTTGGTACCCAGTTGGTAAAAATCGTTGTCTCTAACATCTACTAGAACTGCAATAATGCTAATCGGATCAATTTTAGCTTTATCAATTTCATATACTTTCAGTTTTATATGTTGACCAATTTTCACATCTGTCGATGTGGCTTTCATTTTGTCAGCTTATTTCTCCACACTTAATTTTGCTTTATTTCTTATTGTCAGTACAGATTCAATCTTTTTGGATATTGTTTCTATAGTTGCAGAAACTGTTTGAGATTGGCACGTGATTTCTCTCTCTGAATCGGTATCGCATTCTCTCCTCTTTAATTGCATTTTTGGCAGCTATATTTTGTTCCGTACTTTTCATGCGGATGCAATAAATTCTCTAAATCTTCTTTAGATTTTATAACTCCAATCATATCTCTAGGGATCGCTGATGTTGCAATGCCCATTTTCATTGGACAACAAAACATTGCTTCGTAGGGCTAACACTTGATTCCTTCGAAATTTGCTCTAGTTTTGGCAAAAATAGAGCATATCTTAATTTTAGACCCTCCGACCATTTCGATAATTGGTTGGTTTCCATTTACGTGCTTAGCATATTTTCTACGTCTTGATTAGCACGCATCATTGACCCTTGAACCTCGCTATGTCTTGGCTTTCAATGAACAATTTTCACATCTGGCTACATGGAGCATAAACTTTCAATGACTTGGTTACCGAATTCTCGACTTTGATCGGAATGAAGGATGTTCGGAGCTCTAAAAATGGTGGAAATATCCAAGAGATGGTATACGACTTCTTCGCCGCGTTTAGTCTGAAGTGCACGGAGAATCACATATTTGGTAAGATGGTCTTGGTAAACTAAAATGAATTTATAATTCCCATCTGATTTAGTTTGAAGATATATTAGATCAACGTGGCAACGTGAGTCGATTCTACTTTGACCTATTGACGATGCCCTTTTTCACAGTCTTCTGTTTCTTCTGAGAAGATTGGCATAACTGTAAATATGCCATAATAGACTCGGCTGCAATACTTTTGTTCCAGCGGTTACATTTCTTAAGGATTCTTGTCCTTCCACCGTGACCAATAGCCAGATGCGTTTCTTCGAGAATGTTGGATAAGTCTTAGTAACAAATTTAACATCTCTTCTATCCATTTTCGTCCTTCACTAGTGCAATTAGCTTTTCTTCGCCGCCTTTGGCGAAAATATCATAATGTTTTATGCACCTGTAATGAACAGCTTGCTTGTTTTAAATGCTCATAGTAGTTTTTACTTCCTCTAAACATTTTGCGTATTTGTCCCTATCGAGATAAAAGTTATTGTCATTCTTGCTTGCCACAAGTCCATTATTTCATAAAATCTCTGTTTTACACTCATTCTGATTAAAAAATACTTATAGGTAGCAAAAACACAAACAGAGACACCGATTTAACAAAAATACGTACGTACGCGTTCAAACGTGTCGAGCAAGTGATGTATGAGTTAGAGGAGCGCGGGGACTGCGAGTAATGCGGCGAGCATGTCTAGACATAATTATTTTTGAACATTTGTGTCTCTGACGTGAAATTTAAGATTTGATGATTGAATGCTGGTAAAAGTCCGAAATTGACCGTAATCATAGCACAGTCGGACTTTAGAACTTGGTAAATCTTAGGTTTCACTGGAAAATTCTAAGATTTGCCAATGTTCGAGCTTTTGCAGTAATACATACATTTAACTCACTGCTGCAGCTGAAATATCATAAAATGTATTAAGGCTAAATTTTATGAAAGATTAGCAAAACTGCTAATTTTGAATAATACGGCTATTCGTCAAGAAATTCGATCATCAATACTAAGTTTTCTTGGAAAAGATGAACGAGAAGAAGGGAGTTCAGAGGTATGTGACAGAGGTAATATAAGGTATGTGTAAGAAAATATTGCTCAATTTGCCTAAAACATTCGAGAAGACCAACATCAACATTAATTCGCAGTCCAAAATACTTTTTTTTCTTGAGTTATACTATAAATCATGAAATCATCGTTATATCTCTTATAAAAATTTCTCATTTTATTTCCTGTAGAAAACATTAAATTATTTTCTTTAGAGACATAACATTTTTTCATTTATTAAATATTGGACTTCCATTTATAATAAATACTCTTCTTTGAGACTGAATAATCATATTTCGTTAGAGGCAGGAGTTAGTTTGACTCCTTTATGTAACGACGTAAGTGAATTCAGTATGTAGCTAAGGGTTAAATTGAGAATATTTTATGTTGGTTGAGGCAATTTAGAAATGTTGGCTATGTCAAGTGCGATACCTTAGGGGTCGAGAATTCTAGGCTCCAATTCTTGTACTCGATATGTAATTACACGCAGTATACAAGTAATTTAGTAATAACTGTCATCAGCTTAAGCTAAGCATATTGATTTTTTTGCCTTATAAGGGAATCTTAAATATATTTATATTTATTTATTTATTATTTGATTCCAAGTGTTGCTCTGGTCAATTTTTGAATTTAACTTGTTTAATAAAGTGGTGGTTATTGTTATTATTATCTGTAATGTTTACTTGTGTGCACTTCCTACCACCAAGAGCGGACGCCTCGTCCAAAGTAAGAACTTCAGCCAATCATTAAGAAGCCTCAGGAATCCCGACCTATAACAACTTCAGCGGTATAACTACTTCAGCGAGGGTAATAGTCGTGTCCCAAAAGGAGCAGGTTATATTATGATTGAAACTTTGGTTCCTATCATTAAACACAAGTACATGTAATATTTTATTTATAGATGCGTCAAACCCGCAGTAACATCACAAACAGACCTTGTGTTACAATAACTTGAAGTGAAACTAACCTGAAATCAGAATAATAAAGAGAGCTAAATCATTAATATAGAAAACAAAGAAACCATTTTCTAGTATAACAAGCAATACATTTATAATTATATTTTATACACATATTTGGTCCAAACTGGAATATAGTCACTCCATTTGAAACATATTTTTCATCAAAACATGTTATCGGGATATCGTATATAACCTCCAACAGACCCGATAAATGGTATAAAACAATCCATAAACAATCATTAGCTAATTAACACAATAGAAAAACCATTAAAGAAATATATCAAAAACTACTAATTAATTAAAATAATTTAAACCACGAAAATATTTGCGATGTTTAATCCCCGAAGCTGTTTTGCAAGCGAGCATCGAACTCTCATATAGAGAGGTAGACGAGAGAGAGAGAGAGATGGAAACAACTGCCGCTAGCAACGCAGCGTTCGCGCTTCCTTTGCACATAGAGGAAGGAGTTAGAGATAAAGTCAACTGCAGAAGGCCACGCAAAGCCGCAACGCATAGCGCTCGCATTTTCATGGTCCTTGTCTTTGGTGTTTTGTTCGGAGAGAAATGGAATTAGCGTCAGAACAGATCAAGAGTGATTAATGATTTTCTTGTACGTGTTTTGGTTTGAACGGAAGTTTTTCGAGTTTTTTGTTTGTTCGCTTGTATCCAGAACGTGAACAAAAAATTGTTTACATATTAGGAGCGAAATACTTTTTGCTTTTCTTTATGGTTATTTGTTTTCGCGACCATTTGTGTTTCTATGATGTTTTCATCCGCCCATAGATTTTACGATATCCAATTTCGAACAAAAATACTCTTAATGGGTTTCGTCTAGCCAGAAATTAAATGCTATCTTTCTTAATGAGTTCAAGGATCTTTCAGGGCATTACTTTTGTCTAACTGTTTTTTTCGCAACTGATGAAAGAACGCTTTTTATTGGTAGAAAATTCTCTCTTGCTATAGATTTTAGCAGAAATTTCGTCTAAATGCCGCCGGCAACGTCAAGAACTACCACCGTCCATCTGGATATCTAAAGTGGCTAATTTTCATCAAATAAAAAGTCACCCATTTGGTTCATATTTGTGTATAGAGTATATTTTTTTCTTTTTAGGTTTTCTTGGAATGGAATATTCTTGAAAACATGACACGAGATAACTTTAAAGAGGCTATAGATGCAACACCTAATAATTGTAAATTAGTTGCAGATTCTGATTTGTGGGGAGACAGCGATGCAGATGATGGAATGTTAATAAAAAAATCTAAAAGAGACTGTGGTACTACGGCTGGACAAAATGATTAAGCTAGTTGAATAAGTTTTAAACAATTAGGGTTTAAATAAATAACGCGTAATTGAAACATATTTCGTTATCGATTTTTAAATGTATATTTGGCCAGTAATAAAACCATTCGTACAAAACGGTTTATTGATGTTGTTCGAACGTGACGAAACCTTGTTTCTAGCGTGATAAAGTAAGCCAAATTTAGTGCATCGGCAAACGCATTTGAATAGGCCATATACCGACCGCTTGTACTTAGCCAATAACTCAAATTAGGCCTGGTACCGACATCCGATATTTTCGATGAATATGGTCCCTATAGAAACAGCATAAAATACTCTCGTTCAACATTCTTTCGTGTCAACTGATTTTTCGCTCTATAAGAAGTTTGGACGATTGTCAATTGAATAAAGCTTATAATTGCCACCGGTTGTTTGTTGCTCTTGTTAAATTACTATCGCGGAAAGGTAATTAGCTCGCAATTATAACCTGTCGCTCCGGTTAAGTCTACAAGAGACGAAACTATCGGGAAGAGAAGTTCCCGATATTTTGACAACATACAAATTTAGATATGCACCATCAACATCATTTATCACAGTTACAATCAATTACATAATTTTTACATATATCATTTATCCTGTTAGTTGTTATTTGCAGGTATTGTTAGTTAAAATACGATAGTAAACTCGCGTTATGAAAATTCATCAGTGTTTAATTTTGCATGAACTAATAGTTGTATGTATACATTAATTAACCTCCCTCTTCACGACTCGCAAAATATCCTTAAGGAATCCAAACCAGGACCAGCAAGTTATATAGTCCACTGCTGCTACATAAACCCATTGATCCAGTCTGCTCCTCCAACTGCTTTGTCTTCAAAAGAGAAAATGAATCTAAAGACAATTTTAGTGAATCTGACTTTGATTCCGATGATAGTATCGCTGATTCAAATTTTGTTATTGAAGAAGAAAACGGAGGTTTAGCAACATTTACTGAACATTAATACACCGATTCAAACAACACAAAACATGTAAACGATATAGTCGAAGAAGATAGGGCCAGAACTATGGCGAAATGAAGCGAAATGAGAGTAATATTGAGGAGAACTTTGTTGTTGACTGGAAAATTAACATAGGCCACGAAATGTTTTCTCGAGTTAAACTTTTTCCCAGATGTGCAGCCCGCATATTGCATCGCTGATAGCTGAAGAACAAAGTAGAATGCGATTCCACCAGGAGCTAGATCGATCCTTGACAGGAACTGCGGAAACAGGAACTATAGAGGAGTGCTGCGAGGAAATAAAACAAGCGGTAGTCAACACAGCAACTCGAACACTGGGATACGAGGTAGTAAGATGAGCCCAGACATGGTCCGATCAAGAATATGTTGACGCTCTTGAACAGAGAAAGCGAGCAAGAGAGAATATGCTGCAAAGAGAAATAAGAAGTACTTAACCAAGATACACGGAAGCAAGAAAGAGTGTCAAGAAAGTTTGCAGGAGGAAGAAAAGGGAAATGGAGAAAGAGGAATTTCAACAAATTGAGGAATGTAAAAATCTCAATGAGATCAGGAAAATGGATTTAGGATTGAAAGGCATCACAAAGGGTTTCAAACCGAGAAAAACATTCTGTAAAGCAAGCGATGGGACTGTAATTGAGGGGGAGCTAGTGGTTCTGCACAGATGGACGGAGTATTTCTCATATCTACTTATCCACGGGCTGGTTCGACCCTGCTTAAGTTGGCATTATGATCGAGGAACCAACTATAGCGGAAGTGAGAGAAGAGCTTAAGTAATCATAAAGCAGCAAGAGAGGACGCGTTTCCAGCAGAAATATGTAAATCTGGAGGGGAAAGCCTAGTGCGAAGAAGGCACCAACTGATAACGAAGATCAGGCATGAGGAAATAATCCCAAAGAGTGGAACACAGCCATAATAATATCGCTCCAAAAGAAAGGGGATCGACTATTATCTAACAACTATCGCGGAATATCACTGCTTAAAGCTGGCTATAAAATAGTGGCGAAAGTGCTAGCATGAAGATTAAAACCCCATGTGGAGAACGCATTGGGAGAACATCTGTGTGGTTTTCATTACAACCGCTCGATCATCGATCAACTATTCACCCTAAGGATGGTGTTGGAAAAGGGTTATGAACGCAATATAACACTTTATCAATTGCTTATAGATTTCCGCGCAGCAGACGACAAAATATTAAGAAGTCAGTTGTACAAGTTTATGGAAGAAGAATTTAATGTGCCGACCAGATTAACCAAGCTAATAAGAATGACGCTTGTGGAAACGTGCAGCAAAGTAAGGAGAAAGGGCGAGCTGTCACGGAGCATTGAAGTTACAGAAGGCTTGAAACAAGGAGACTCACTGTCGACTCTACTTTTTAATCTAGCACTTGAAGCGTTCATGAGGAAACTACACGTTAACCCCGGAGAGTGTATATACAACAGAACATGTCAACTATAGCCTTTGCTTGCAGACGACATTGAGTTAGTGAATACAAGGACAGAATCACTAAAGTATAACCTTCAAATACTCCAGAGGGAAGGAAATCCCATGGGTCTATAAATAAGTAGAGAAGACCAAGTACCTGATAAACAGTAGAAACACTACTCGGTGGAGAAACGTGAAGGAGTTTGAAGGGTATGAGAGAGTCGACAAATTTAAATTCCTCGGAAGTGTGATAACTGAAGATCATGATATCACCACTGAAATCAAAGCAAAAATGATGGTAGGAAATAGCTGTTATTGGCAGGAAATAGATATTTGGGCAAATACTCTCCTAAAGATTTATTGCAGGGCACAAAAAAATTAATATAGGAGAATCAGAAGTTGCTATGACTAAACAGATGTCATTCGCAGCTTAAAAGTATCGCGTAATTAATTTTCACAATCAGAAGACACTGAGCACCGTTCAAACAACAAATAAGGAAGGGAAGAAAGAAATAATAAATTGTCCAATAAGCGTGTCGGATATAATAAGAATATGAATGGTGTAGATCACTTTGATCAGTTTATACAAAATTACTCAATATCAAGAAAATCTAGACGTTGGTGGATCAAGCTTCTTTTCTGTTACATGGTTGATGGTTCGATTGTTAGTACGTTGATTCTATATAACCTATGAATAATTTGACTGAAAAATATATTATTTTTAAAATATTGTAATGCTTCATGCAGAAAGCTTCTTTCCCAAATAGAGTTCTGCCTGAAGCTTCTTTTCCAAATAGAGTTCAGAAGTATTCTTGCAAATCAGATGTAGGAGCTTTTTGAAACAGATCGCATGCGGGAAAAATTCCTACAAACTGAAGAAAAAATTTGGAAGAAAAGTGAGTGTCGCAAATTCGTTTACACTTCCGGAGGTGGGTGAGCACTTTCCTCAGAAAGGTACTAAACGGCGGTGTGCCTATTGCAGCACACAAATGAATAAAACGCACTAGAATATCTTGTGCAAAATGTAATGTGCAATAATGTTTCCTTGCACTAAGGTGTAATAATGTTTCCAAATATTGTAATTAGTAAATATTGTAATTTTGTTATTTCCCAAAAGCTGTTCATATTTTGATAACTCCTTTATTTTTATACGTACTAATAAAGTTTATTTTGAGCAAATTGTGACGTAATTCCAAAAGGAACTACAAGCGCAATATTCATTGTGATCTGTGGTCCATATAAGGACCACGTCATTTTATTCTCTAAACCCGTCAAAATTTTTAAAATAATATAATTTTATAAATAATAAAAAAGATGAAATCAATATTTTATATTAACTTAAAAATTTTCCAAAAAGACAAAATGTACAATCTAGACAACGCTTAATAGAAATCTAAAATTCGAAATTAGCAGTAATGTATAAATGTCTTCAGTATGATAAATGATTAGTAATTTCAATTAGCTGTTCTGTATATATGTACTTTTTTAATTTCAAGTATCGCGTTCTAAAAATTAGAATGAGTATATAGTATTCCTGGTTTAAAAATTTTAATACGTAGACACACTATATTAATAGAATTAGATGAGACAAACTACACTAATATGTAGACTTTATTAAACAAGTAAGAAATTAAAATTTAATTTTTAGTTGTGAAAGTAAAATTGATATGTTTAATGAAAATTGACTTATGGATTCTGAACATTATATACTTGCAAACGACTGCTTGAGAAAACTATTGTCATTCGCTGTTCAAAGTAGTAATATATAGCAATTCTAGAACCAAGACGAAACACTCCTGGCTGATGTCCAACAAACATTTTAAGTCAATTAATAGAGGGTAGCTCCCAAAGGCGTCGTTCCAGTTTCTGAAACAGATAGAGTATATAGCGACGGGTTTACTATATGCTGTTGTCTTTAAGATCCTTAAGGACTCATTTAAGGATAGTTACGAAAGCAGTGACCGCAGCTTTTATGGCTACTCTGTTTGGTCTAGGTATATTTAACTAGAGGATTGTCAGTCAAAAGTTAGTTTTACTTTATAGCAATACGCTTCACATTTTGGCATATCTTACAAACTCTTAAGTTTAATTTTACCAAATTTGACAGATATTGTAGTAACCTAATGCAGATTTCACAGCGATATTTCAACGGATTACTTATCCATACAGAGAGACACTAAGTGGTGTGTTAAATTGTACTGTACATATTACTATTGTAAATTTTGAGAAAATAATAAACTAATATACACTGGTGATATTAGGATAAATTTTGGGCTTAAAATTACTGTGCGTTACACCAATTAGAACAGGACCACAGCGTTGATAAAAGGGCCTTTGGGCGAATGAAATTTTAGCATCTTTTCTCATGATACCAGATTTGTAAATTACAAGAAAAAAATGTATATTTATCTAGGTTAGGAATCCTATATCATTTTTTACCTATATCTGTTATAACTAAATAAAATGTTCTTGTCCAGTTGTATACAATATCAAATGAAAATTATTGGTAGTTGGACATCAGGTTTTATTGAAAAAAACAAATCAGCAAATATTTCGAGCCTTCAAGTAGCTCATCATCAGTGCTAAAAAAGACATTACACTTTGGAACACTTTTTGCAGTCATAATATATGTTTATGTTATTATGTTCTAACAAGAGTCTAAAAAATT
>WYDF02120149.1:0-10170 GCA_009867245.2 Adranes taylori
TTAATTTAATTAATTTAATTAATTTAATTAATTTAATTAATTTAATTAATTTAATTAATTTAATTAATTTAATTAATCTAATTAATTTAATTAAGTTAATCACACACACACATTATTAATTAAATTAATTTAATTACTTTAATTAATTTGAGAAGTGTCTTGTTGTAGTGGCTGCTACGTCTATGGCCAGTAGTTTCGGAGCGATCGATAAACACATGCACATACATTTTTCAATTACCAATCAATAAACTTTTATTGGCATACTTACAACTTAACATAAATTATTCTTATCATAAATACAAATTTTACAACAAAAAAACTAAAAAACAAAAAATAATAAAACCCATTCTAGGCGGCACTTTTTCCCCTTGCAAGAATTAGGAACTTTTATCTTCTTTATTTCCTACCCTCAATGCCCCGCCCTATTTCTACTCTCCTCTATAATTCTTTCCATTTATCCAATATCTTTTATTTTACCTCCGACACACACCTTATATTACCCGCCAAACACCTTTCTTCATCACTCCAATTTATTCCCGTACATGCATTCACTTAATGCTCCCACGTTTTCTCATCTCTTTCACATATCCTACATATTCTCTTACTCTCATCCATCCAATACCTGTTTCCCCATTCTTCATTCACACATCTAAATCGCGCCAGCATTCTTTTTTTTTTCATACTTACATCTGGTGTCATATATTTTGGTAGTAGCTCCCCATTCATTATAGTGAAATATTTCCATCTTCTTGCATCTCAATGTGATCCAGCCTTATCTCAACTTCATTTACAGCTTCGTCCACATCACACATTGATTCAAACCATCTTTCCATATAGACCACCTATTATTTCATACACTTTCTTTCTCTCATTTGCTCATTAATTCAAACATCTACCCCTTTAGTTCATTCTCCACGCTATTCAAATAAACCATTTGCACCAATCTCACATTCTCATCGACCATAATGTTTCTCTCACACCTTACCAATTTCTTTATTCCAACGTTTATACTTCACATCTCACTCGGAGTTAACTTTTCAACTCCAATTATTTTCCTCAATACTCCAGCTCTTTCTTTTACACCCCATACTTCCGCTCCATATAACACAGTACTTGCCACACAAACTTCCATTATTGTGATTCTCATTCTCACCGAATCCCCAAATTTACTTTAACAGACCCATTCAATTCCAATTCATATATTCAGAGAGTCCAAAAATTGTATTCTCATAATTTTTTTCATAAATTTTATATTTTTCCTATATTTACATGTACTATGTAGATATGTAGCAAATAAAAGATATAAAAGGATTGACATAAACCCTGATAATAAATAACGTAATTATTATAAGCAGTTATTATTATAAAGCACTTCAATAAGATGACAAATATAAGCGCCATATAAATGACACTGACAGAAGCTATAATCTAGTCATGTAGCTATACTAATAAATACGAAGGCATCTCCTGCGAAATAAGCACACCACACCATCATGTTGTACGGCAAACGAGGACGAAACAGTCGTAGAATACGACGCGCGAAAATGTTCAAGTTATCACTACGCGAAGTGTCTTCATAACGTATTTTAGTTTTCCGTCGTAGACTTGTCACCGAAAAGCATCAAACTAAAAATTATTAACTCACTTTAAATAGTTTCCTTTTGCGAGAAACTATTTTTGTTTTGTTTTTATTTTTCTGAGGAACTTTATTTATGCGCAAAATGTGAAATTAGCATCGTGTAAAATGATTGCTTAGTTAGTTAGTGGTGGTTGTTTTGCGTTCAATAACTTTTATCATCGTGTGTTTAGGGATTGTTTATAAAAAGTATTATATAAACTTTGTTCTTGTCCAAAATTTTATTGAAACTAGTAAGATATTATTTAAATTATTTTATAAGTAGTTTGCTTAAACTCATTGAAGAAGAATGATAATCGTTGATAGGTTGATACTTTATTTTATTTAAGATAAATGTTAATGGCACTTTTGCAAACAAAACATCAGGAACAAAAATTTTTATTTAGATGAATACCATTCATAAATTTTAACATGATACATGCATACATACATGATTCAAACTGAAGCCATGGAATTTTGGGTCAAAAGACTAATATTCTTTAACTTCTATTGCAGTGGCAACATGTAACCCATTGGGGAGTGGCTAAAAAATATTTTGTAACAAAAATTAGCACATCAAAATTATATTATTCCTTACGAAATGTACTGCATCTGATCACCTTTCCGACTATCATTATCGCCGGCAGTTTTGAGTGTAACTCCTAAAAGATGGAGGAAATGCGAAATTTCTCAAAGATTCATAACCTAAAATATAGGGCTGAAAATTTGTTCATATACAATCTATTACACTATGCACTGAGTTTATCCGATTGAAATATTTGAATATTTATAGAATATTATCACAGATATACGGGGTATGATCAAATAATACGCGGAATTATCATATTTATTCCACAATGTTAATATTGTCCCTTTCAAAATAATCTCTATTGGACATTCAGACTTTCAAGCGTTTTTTCAACTTTTTCAAGCAAGTCTGAAATTCATTCTCAATAAGCGCGATTAATTTCTTGAGCGATTCTGTCTTGATCTCCTGAATATAAACAAAACGTCGTCCTTTCATAATTTTTTTCATCTGTGGGAATAGAAAATAGTAACAGTGCTCGATTAAAAGTGTTGTTTTTTTGCCAAACATTCAAGAACAAACAACGAAGTGTGCGCAGATGTATTGTTGTGGTGCAATCGGCAGGAGTTGTCTCGCCACACATTCTGACGTTGTTTTTCGGATTGCTTTATGTAAATGGCGAAAACCTTCTTGGTAGTACTTTTTATTGACGACCTGGTAATAAACATTCATGGTACACTTTTTCCATTGATGTCGAAGAAAATAGTGGGTGGAACCTTCATAATCGAGCGAACTTGGCGAGCTTTTATTGGTTTTGGCTCTTCAGGAAGCTTCCATTGGAACGAATGGTTAGTTGTCGTCATATCCATACACACATGTTTGATCACCAGTTATGATTTGTTTGAGCTATTCTAAATTGTCATTGATTTTATTAAGCAACGACAGTAAGTAGGAGTATGTGGAGGCGAAGGACAACTGGAATTTAAAAAATGACAATTTAAAAAATGAAAAGGATATTTGCGGTTATTTAAGGAAAAGAGGGTTGTCTGGAGCTGACAGAAAAGACTGCGCCTTACAATTGAGTGAGTGGGAGGAGAAGTGCACAGAGGAAATGGGAGAAAGTAGAAATGAGCAAGCTGGAGTAGATGTGAAAGAATGGACGACGCGGGAAGTGAAAACGCTAGAAGATTATATTAGTCAAGAGGAGGTAAAAGAGGAGAATAGACAAATAACAAATGGAAATGCAGCTGGATCAGACGGAGTGCCAATGGAGATATGGAGTGCCAATGGGGATGTTTAAATGATAGTGGTATAAGAGCGTTAGTAAGGTGTATGAATGCATTATGGATGGGTAAAAGTAGGATTCAGGAAGAATGGAAGGACGGAGAGATGGTGCCTGCATACGAAAATGTGAAAACTATAATGGAGTGAATATTATGAATGGATTATACAGAATGTTTGCTAGAATTGTAAAAAAAAGGCTGGAGAGGGAAGTGAAAGAAAAGAAAGTACTGTCTAATACGCAAACAGGATTTATAAAGGGAAGGGGACAATAAATTGTAACAATAAATTATTTGATGCAGCAAGAAATTAGTTAAAGGAAAAAGTTATATTTGTTATTTGTTGATCTCAAGTTTGCAATTAATAATTTCAAAGACGTTGATAGGCATCATAAGTGGAATTTGGAAAATCTGTGAATATATGGACAAGAATATTAGATATGTGTGTGAAAAGTAAAATGCTGTATGGGGCGAAAGTTTGGGGAATATGTGAAAGGTATGAAATTGAAAAGGTGCAATTAAGATGCTTGAAAAGAAGGAAAGGTGCAATTAGGACTGGAGAGGTCTGCGCCAAGTGTGATAGTGTTGGATGAATTTGGTAGGTATAAATGTTGGGTGATAGGCTTCAAGAAAATGGTGAGCCTTGATAGAAATTTGTGAATATATGAGGATGACAGACTGGTAAAGAAAGTATATATGGTAGGTATGAATGAAGTCCGTAGAGAAGGGTATATAACAAATAGTTTAGTTAGGGCAAGAAAGAAAGCTTATGAAAGAATCGGGTGGTCTCTTGCGAAAGAGTATGAGAAAATGTTGGATGTAATGGGAGGTGGAAGTATTAATGAAGGATGTCGAGAGATATGAAAGAGATATGAAAATAGGAAATAGCGATATAATACTAGATACAAAGACATAAGAGTGAAGGGTGGTATGCCTGATGATATGCAGCCTGGATAGAGTGTAGAAAGTAAGAGATTAAAAGCTAGGTTTAGATGTGGAAGTGAGGAGCGAGGAAAATGTACTGATTGGTATCGTTTTGATTTATTATTTTATTTTGTTTTAAAGGTAGTAAACGTTTAAGGATTGTTTAAGTTTAAGTAAGTTTTTGTTATCTATGTTTATTTTGCGAATAAAGGTCTATCTAATCTAATCTATTAAGCAGCTCCTGCGCAGCATCAATCTGAAACTGCTTTTCACGAAAGTCAACAATTTGGGAATAAATTTTGCTGCCACTCTCCTGATGGCCAAACTTCCCTGAGCACCTTCCCTGAATTAACTTGTCTGATAATAATCTGACGGTTTTCCATAATATTTTCTTCACTTTTTCGATGACATCATCAATTATTGATGAGGAATTATCAAAAGCATTTATTTCTAACCCAAAACGTAATGCAAATTCTTTATTTAATTTTTTTCATAAGTAAAAAATCGCCCTGACACCACAACACAAGTAACCTTATTGGTAGATAGGAATAAACTAAATAACCAATATGGCTGTAGTTGTTGGAGGAAATATCTACCAACAAAATAAAAACAAAAATTTGAACTTCTACAACCAGCAACATTTAAAAATTCCGCATATTTCCTGATCATACCTTGTAGGAGATCATACCTCGTAGGAATAAACTTTGTTAGTTGAGTTGGTTTTCATTTCAATTTTCATGAAAATTTAATAGAAAATTAAAATTCTACCAACATGAGTCCAGCTTCAACGGTTTTCTAGATATAGCCTATAATTTGTTATAATTTTTTCATAATCATCTAGATTAAACAATATTATATATGGACAAAGTCACAAAAACAAATATTTAACATTTTATTAGATCTACTAATAATAAATAAGTAAACCTCTTGTATGACAGCTTATTATAAATTTTATCTTTACAAAGAACCAATAAAAAAACACATTAAAATTAAAACGAACAGAACAAACTATCCTGCATTCTGCTAACATAATGAATAAATACATTTCTCCCTAAGGATATGGAAGAAGAGACGGCTAATATTTACCACTTCCTATCAATTCGATCCTAAATCATCTTCCCGTCCCCTTTACATACCTCCTACTTACCTTCTATCTTTAAGCCCTCTATTAAATACTAGTTACCTATTTTTTTTTAAATTTATGTCAACTCTAATCCTCCTCATTATCTCTAAACCCTTTCCCTCCTATCCTAAACTTAATCTCTAGTTATCCCCCAATTTCTTTTCTTTCACATTCAATCTCTTCACATTCTTTGATCCAATGGTTCCATATTTCTTCATTCTTTCCACACATCCTGCACTTTTTTTCTGCACTTTCATCCAATACTTATTTTCACCCTCAATACTTTTTGCTTGTATAGTCATTGTACAGTCATTATTGATACTAAGTATCTTGTCAAACCATCCTCACTCATAATCCACCTATACTTACTGTTATATCTGCTTTCTGTTATTCTTGCAAATCTCTCTTGCATCTCGACATGCTTCATTCTTTTCATAAACTCACTCGCTGCACCTTCTCCTCCAATCATCTGCCCGTTGACACATAATCCAAAGATTCTCACTTCCTTCTCTCACCCCATTCTTCATTCCTTTCAAGTATACTTCCCTAACCAATCTTCTTCTTTCATCCTGCCATACCTTCCCCTAGTATGGCAGGATGAACGATTCATTCACTATTCTTTTTACTTCATTTATCCATAATTTGTATTTTCCAATCTACTGCAAGGCAAATCTCATTCCTAATATTCCTATTCAATCCTAACATCATTTTCACACATTGCAGTTTAATGCAATTGCAGTTTAACAAAAATCTTCTTATAAAGGGTTTATTCAAATTTGAAAAGTGTTCAATTTTAGTAACTCACGTTAAAAATTTAAAATAACTGACATTGTGCACATGTCGAGTGGTTTTTTATGTTTCCAAAAATTAGGGCGTTTCACTCGATTGAAACATCCATCGATCATGAACGATTTCGTAGGTCAGATGTTCACGCAGAAGTGAATTCTGAGCGTGGCCCAAATTATAATCACATAAAACTGACGAAATATTATGAACTCGCGTATTTCTATTTAATTTTTAACAAGGATTTAAGTTTTGACTGGAATATAGGTTAAGTGTTGATTACCTGGGTATTAATTACTAGGAAAGGTTTGGGTTTGTTTTAGCTAACTGAACATGATCAATAGTAAATAGATAAACCTTCGACTCATCTGGTATATAGTCTGTATAACGTTCCACAACTTGAAAGATGGGTCGAATGACTCCTCCAAAAATGTTTTATTTTTCATTATACCATTATACCGCCTGGCAGTAGTACATTACTTAGAAAAGTAAATCTCTATGCTGTTTTTCTATACATTTCTCCTCTTTTCTTCATCTGAGTTTCAAGTATGTCAGCAAATCAATAATAAACCTGTATTGGCATTAAACAAAAATTACATAACTAAACATATTTACATTTAAATTAAATTAAAATTCATTCTTTCACTATTGAGAAGGGAAGGCTTCAATATCTTCTCCCCTATATTCATGCATCCCCCAGGGGGGGGGTATCCTATTCCGTCGTCCCTCGTCTCCCATTCTACTACTCTACCCATTCCTAACCCCTCCTAATTTCACCGTTTCTGTACATATATCTTATTTTCTCACGACCTCACCTCCTCTCATTCTCCCCTACCTCCTCTTCTTTTTCTCACATTCACAATTTATTCTCTTATCAAGTCATCTTATTTTTCTTTCTTTCCCTCTATTCCCCTACCATCCATGTACCTCTTCATTTCATTTCAATCATGTCATTCATTTTCAATCATTTTATTCATCTCTTTCCTTCTATTAGCAATACACACAATATCGTCTGCATAAGAAAGAGACCAGACTTGCTCCTTCCAACCTTAACCTCATCGGCTTGCCCTCTCATCAAAACATCCCCTACATGCGACAAATAAATATTGCAAAATTGTATAAAATGTGGTAATACGATATTTACCTCTGGTATCTCAATATATATCTGGTGCATTTTCGTCATTGGTTACCTTCTTTCTGATATGTCTGCGAGTTGTAGCTGCCTTGTAATCAACATCTAGAAGCATTTCCTTTGCAGCTGCTTCATAACGTTCACAGCTGCTCACCTAATGATACATACAGATCTGCATATGTTTTCAAGTCCAGAAGCCCCTTTTTGCGGAGCTTGACCTACTCTGTGAGAGATTTTACAAAATTTAATTCCAAGAATTTAACGAATTCTAGCTCTTGCATTTTATCTTCAATATTCTTTGCTTCTCTTCTAGCGTCTCCCTTTTGTTCCTGGTCTTCCACTATATACTTTAGCGATTCTAAAATTTTACGGCAAGAATTCAAAATTGCTGCTCTTGCCACTGAATGTGTCTCCCATCGGGCTTCAGAGACGGAATTTAAAATATCTTCATTCCCAATTTTCCACCGGCTGGTTGAGACTGAGAAAAGGTACAGAGCAATTGTACTGTAGAAAAAAATTAACTGTTTCATGACAGCAGACAACAGAACTTCGTCCTACCAGATTTAGTGAACAAGCTGCATAGGGCACATAGATAGCAAACCTGATTATTTCCAAATATTGTTGTTGCATTCCTTTATAACGCCCAGACATGTTAGCAGCGTTGTCATAAGACGGGTCTCTACAGTTTGAAAAGTCTAGCTTAGAAATTTTACTCAAGTACTGCATCACCTGATTTGTCATTTGCACATGCCAGAAAAGCTAAAAAGCGTTCAATACGCTGTACATCTTTCAAGTATCTAACTTAACTGATCAATATGTGATAGATTTGGTGTTGAATCAACTGACAAACTAAAATAACTAGAAGATTTTACTTCGTCAACAATAAACGCATGGAGCTTTTTCGCTATTCTTTGAATAAGTTCCTCACATGTGGTTTTGTACATGTAAGAAGGATTTCCTTTTTTATCATTTCCATATTTCGAAATATGGCGTGCTAAAAATGGTTCAAACTGGCATATGAGTTCAAGCAGCCCTAAAATATTTCCATTTTGGGGTCATCCAAACCTTTCTTCTGTTTCTGAAAAAGCTAAGCCACATACAGTTAACGTACAAATAACATCTCTGACTCGCCTCAAGACATGGTCCCAATAATCATACTGTTCCTGAATTTGTTTCTCCAATTGTCGTCTCAAATCTGCACCTTGTCTGCGAGTTAAGTATGTTAGCATAAAGTCTCGGTGAATAGTGCTTTTTTCATGATTATCTTTTACAACAGTATGTCACCAGTCACTGAACCCTTCTCTTGTAACAAAATTAAAGATTTTTTTGGGGCAAACAGTTTGAATACATTAACCACTCTCTCATATTTTTCCCCATTGGCCTTTGTGCCAACAAAAAGTTTCTGCGAACAATACCTTACTGCTTTGCCCTACTGATATGCCGGTTAGACATGTCAAATGGTCCATTGTGATGTTGAGAGTCAAATGGTCCATTGTGTTGTTGAGTGTCAGTGGGTCCACAAACAATCCAATAAGCCAAATCATCAACAGAAAAATCAAACCACAAACCTAGATGTTTTGCTATGTTGCGACTTCCTTCATCTTTTGAAGAAATATTACTTTCATCTTTCATCACCATAGTCCACTAAACAGTCATCTTTAGTAGACTATGGCGCTAGATGAACCAGCCTGTGGCACTTCATTACATTTTGATTATCAAGTAGTCAACGTGGAATTTATCGCATTTGTGTCTTCTGATGATGGAGATTGGTTTTGGCCCGGAATGGGTATATCATGTTGTGCAATTTGTGACTAGAAAGTAGTGAGCTTTGCAGTCTTGGTCACAAAATTCAAAGTATTCTCTTGTTTCTTTAGGCTACCAAATTTACATTATATATGCTCGTTTAGTATTTCTTGATTTATTTTCTGTTTATAAATTTCTATCTTTTCTTTATTTCTAGATTTTTGTTGTTGTTTTTTTATGGTCATTATTTCTTCTATTGTTTTATTTGGATGATCGTTGTTGATTAGGTGGTTTACGACGTACGAATGAGGAATATGTGGAGGCCCTCTTTCGTTGATGCCCTAAGCACTTGCTTATTTTGCTCATTGGTTACCAGCCCTGCATTGGTCCTACTTCAATCAAATTTAGCATGCGGGTGTATAATTTGTGCTCCCAAGCGCCCATACAATTTGAGCTTGTTAGAATGGCAGACATGTGTCATTTTAATATATTTTTCAAATATTCAAAGTTACAAGTTTGCACCTTCTCTTTTAGTATTTCTGAATCGAAAGATATTTTAATTGTCAAGTGATACCGGATGCATAAAAAGTTTTCTTATTATTTCTCTCCTGTAGCTGTCATAGGCGTAATTAGGATAGGACCAGGGTGACCCCCCACCCCCGATAGAAACAACACAATTCATTTTCACATATTTTCTCTAGTTAGCTTGCCCCCCCCCCCCCTCACAAAAATTGTCTAGTTATTCCAATGGTTATTGCCCTGTTTGTTTATCTTTTTACTATTTTTATGTGATGCTTTCGATAATTTAGGTTTTCTTTATAAGTATGTAATTACGTTTGCATATAAAGGTTTACTTATTATAATTGTTATAAGATCAGTAACATTTTTGGTACACTGAACTGAATTGGAAATATTATTTATTCCTTGATAAAATATGTATTATAAATTATAGAAAAATAATCATAATTTATTTCCTGTGTTAAATTTACACTACTATGAAAAATATACTTTAGACGGATTTCATTTTAATAGTATCCTTTAACT
>WYDF02120160.1:0-10169 GCA_009867245.2 Adranes taylori
CCGGTTCACTAAACTCTCCAAACTCGTATTTTCCGCGATATATTTCGGGCTTAAAGTTCATGATCCGGCGTTCCGCGTCGTTTGTTTGTTACTGTTGTTTGACGTCTGATTGATATATTCCGATTGTGTTCTTTTTTCCTGTGTTGTCATGTTTTTTATTGTGTTATTGGTACTTAGTTTTGTGTTTTATGTAATATTTTAAGTAGGTGCTAAGCTGTCGAATTTGCATTGAATTTGTTCGTTTAATATGTTCTGGTTTATTTTGTGTTTATATATGTCAATGTTTTATTTGGATGGTCTAACTAATGAAACTATACAACTTAAACATAACTTACAGAACCAAAAATAATCTCATAAATCGACTACATCATAAAGTAAACTACACTTACAAGTACAAACAAAGCGGAATATATAAACTCACATGTAACACATGCAGTAAAATATACATAGGGAAAACAAACATTATCACTCTCATTTCGCAAACCATCTACTCAACAACGACCGCCCAAATAAATCAATAGACTAAACAATGACCATCATAAAATGCAATCACAAAAATTTGGACATCAAAGAAAACATTGAAATATATAAACACAAAATAAACCAGAACATATTAAACCAACAAATTCAATGCAAATTCGACAGCCTATTACACCCACTTAAAATATTACATAAAACACAAAACTAGCTGCCAATAAAACAAACAAAATAACACAATAAAAAAAAGAAAAAAAAATGGAACAAAAAAGAACACAATCGGAAACGTCAATCACATATCAATCAGACGTCAAACAACAGTAACAAACAAACGACGCGGAAATCCAGATGATGGATTTTTAAGTCCGAAATATATCGCGGAAAATAGGAGTTTGGAGAGTTTAGCGAACCGGTACGTAATAATAAAGTATGTTTTGATTCTTAAATATTTGTCTGCATGATTCTCTAACATATGGAATATTCTGAATGATTCTAATTATTCTCTTTTGCATTATAAAAACACGATTAACTTGAGAAGATTGCACCCACAGTATCACATTATATGTCAATAATGAGTAGTAGACCGTTCGTAGACGCGTGACAAAGCAATTTTTTAGATTTAGAATAGCAAATGTGGCCCTCGCCAACTTCTTACATATGCTATCTATATGTGAAATTCAATTTAGCTTCATATCAACAGTAACACCCAACATTTTACACACAGTTGCAGCTTCAGTGTCATCTCCAAGATATGTAGCAACAGATCTAATGCAGGTAACCAATCTAACAGTAATATAAATAATAATATAGACAATTGCAAAACTCGATTCAATAGATGAGGTCCGGTCAGGAATTTAATCCAAAAACTAGTCTGAATGAAGAAATCGCTGATCAGGATGGATACACAGTTGTTAGAAGGAAACCAAAAAATCGGATCAGAATCGGATATACTGTACATTTTAATGAGACACGATAATTTAAGTATTAAACTTTTAAGTTTGAATTTAAGATTTAAGTTTTAATAAAAGATTTCTAAAATAGTTAAACTTTTAGCCAAAGATAAGTTGCTATCACATGAAAGAATTCTTTCACATAAAAGAATTAAATCATTTTATTACTATCATTAACTGTATCTTTGGTTAAAACATTGCTATTAATGTACAAAAAAAAGTAATAATTCGCGGCACATGTTTATTTACCAGCGCTGGGTCCACTATTACTGCCACCATACGGTTGTTGTTGCTGATTACGGCCATAGTCTCCAGTAAGAGTAGGTGATGGAGTGTAAGGAACATACGAGTTAGGAGCACCCTGTGGTGGTGGTGGAATGCTTGTAACAGCGGATTGCGTGCCATAAAATTGTTGTTGTTGCGATGTGGAAACTGTTAACGGTTGACCAGCGGTTGGTGGCGGAATATGCATAGGGGGTAAAGATGTTTGTTGACTGTAAATAAGTTGAAAAAACTAAAATGAAAGTATGTATAATGTACGTATATAAATAAGATGACTATCCTATCCACACGTAAAAAGTATTCATTATCATTAAAAGTATTCATATATCATATAAAAGTATTAAGTATTAAAGTATTATCATATAAGTATTATCATAAGTATTATTAGTATAAAAGTATTATCATATAAAAGTATCATATTAAAAGTATATCATATAAAAGTATTCATAAAAGTATTCATTATCAATTTGTAGATAAAAGCAATTTGTGACAAATGTTAAAATCTATTGCAAATGAAATTAAATTAGTGCTTTTGTTGAAATCTTCCGATTAAGAAATCTGATTTGACAAGCCTGAAAAAATTAATTTTATAATATACATAGTACAAAGATGATTTTTGTCTCACATAAAATGGAGTGCGATTTTGCCCCTAAATGTAACAATGGAATAAATCCAGTAAATATATACTTGCCGTAAAAGGTACCATAAAACCCCTAGATGAGTCCCAAAAAGAAATAGAATAGTAAGTGGCGTGGGTGTCCACCATGGGGCCGCGAGTATAAAAAGATTACGAACTACTAATCTAAAGGACACATATTCACTACGCAGGTACAACGCAAATTTATATTAAAAAATTTGTGGACGTGATCGCAATCCCATCTTTTGATCGCCATTCCATCTTTCATATGCTGGAAGTCATACGTTTTATTATATTTTGCATAAAACAAATGTTGATCTATTTATTACCTTTGTTGTGACTGTCACCTTATAACTCCTCTATTAAATTCAATTAGCACAATAGTTGTTTAGAGTAAGTAGTGTACCCTATAAATAGCATACCCATATATCCCCCAGTTCTCATATTTGCCTATGGCACGGACTGCTTTACTGTCCGCTTTGCCGACTTTTGGGAAATTTCTAATCAGGGTTTCTGCCTTGAACTTAGAATTCGTATTCGCCAACTCATGAAACCTCCGGTCGCCATATTTGCCTACGGCGTGGACAGTCGAGAAGTAGGAAACTTGTCGATTTACAATAATGTTTTATTTTTTCCTATCTTTTATAGTTTTTGAGATATATCGAAAAAATTGTTGAACTTTAAACGTGGCATCGTCGCGTTCTATAACAGTTGAAAACACGGGACTAATTTCATGCAAAATACCAACTTCAATATATGACCAAAATTTGAGCTTCCTAGTTTTAAAACTGAATTTCTGAATCAAATTATCAGTTTGAACCCCTCCCAAAATTATAATGTAGACCAGCCACTGATAATACCATTTATTGAATTGTAAAAACACCATCTTAAGATCTCATGAAACGTAAAATATATTGTCCTGTAACTTTGCTTCTGTATGCTATTATTTGTATTACATGTAAATACGACTGTTGAATGTCAGTTGCCAACTAAATAATATGTATTAGATCAATTTCAAGTATATGAGTACCATAATCGAGAGTGTTGTTTAGTCCTACAAAAACAAATTTAGTATTATATACACTTACCAGGAAAACTGATTTCCAACTGTATTAGCATTACCACTTTGTTGATACTGTGCATGCGCATAATAATTTGTGTTCATAGGTGGAGGTTGTTGTGTTCCGCAGTTAGAAACCATAACATTTGTTGTGTTCAGATCTGCATGTGAAGGTAAATTATGTACCGTAACCTGTGGAACTACATTTGAATCTTGAATCGGAACTGTTATAAGATTCGTACGCTGGCCACTTCCAGTTCCTAATATAAAACATGCTATTTGTTTACAAAATACAAATCTGACATGAAAGAATTTAGTTTTTTTATAAAACTAAAAAACAAATAGACATAAAAAGTACATATCCAACGAAAATAGATCTTAAAGATAAATAAATTCATTGATTTACTTAAGCATAAGCCCACACTCATAAGCGCGTCAACGATTTCATTAGTCTTCTAAGCACATGTGTTAATATTTTAGTAATATTAAACATTTAAAAACATTAATGATACTGTACATGTGAATGCTCTTTTTGTCTAAAATAATTCTCGTCTGATGAACTTCAAAGCCCTCGTTCGGTTTTCTTTCTTGGGTTTTGGTGAACTAAGTACATATTTCCAAAAAGGTATACAAATCCTGATATTATGTAATATTTTCAATCTATGGATGAGTTAGTTGAAGTTTTAATCTTCTTATGATCAAGCATGAATTCATACTCATAAGCGAGTCAACGATTGCATTCGTTTTCTAAGCGGAGGTATCAATATTTTAATAACATAAAAAATTTAAAAACATTAATGAAAATCTTTGAAAATCCAAAAATCTTCAATTGTTTAATATCTAGACTACTTTCATGGTATACTAAGAATGTAATAATTGAGAATCAACATGGATTTTTGCTCGGAAGATGAACCTAATTTATTAGCATATCATACGTTTATCTCTAACGCACTAGAACATGGCAAGCAGGTTGATTCTGTCTATATTGACTTTTCTAAGGCGTTTGATAAAATTAACCAGAAAATATTAATTCAGAAGTTATCAAATTTGTAAACTGGAGGATATATATTGAAATGGTTGGCAAGTTTCTTACAAGATCGTAAACAATACGTGAGCATAGGCAATTGTACATCATCACCTATATTAGAGTAATGAAAATAAACAATATTATATTAGGAGTTGCATTCAATATGGCAGCCGTGTCAGATGCGCCAGATGATTCGCCTGATGTTTAACTTGTGCAAATATAAATTCAAAACCGTAAACAGTTCTAAATGTACTTTATGTAACACAATTTACCATTCTATTTGTGTTCGCAAATATAAAAAAGGTGATCTAAGTGAGTCAAATACTTAAATTTGTTGTGGAACTGTGAATAATGAATCAACAGTCGAACCCAACATGGCTACTCACGATCTTTCATACCTAAAGAGACAGTGGCAACAACTATCTATGACATGTCTGATAGAAATGGTGATAAAGTAAAAATTTAATACTTCAGTAAGTTAGTTAAGGTTAAAGATTCTCTTATACTGGAATTACAAGAACATATAATCCGTCTAAAATACACAATATCGATTCTTGACAAACAAATTATTTCCAATTCTAAATGTATGAAGACATCTAGTTTCACCGACAATGAACTGACTGAACTTTCAAGAAAGACACTAATAGCTACATAAACAACAATGCCTAAATAACATTACTCTGTCTTACCAGCAGAGATTATTGTTATGTCAATGTCAGTCGCCAATTAAACTAAAAAAAAAGACAAACAAACAAGATATAAATAATACTATAAACACTAACAAGCCATGATTAAAAAAAGCATCAGAATAAAAATAAAAACGGAACAATCTCGGTTAATAAAACTTTAATCGAAGAAATTGATATACAGAAAACGAATAACATACGAGTGACTCAAATTGTAATTTAAGTAATTCAAGTGATTTACATTCAGTCTCCACACATAGGCATAACAAATATGACTACTTTCGGACGAAAAGTGTTGTCAGGAACATCTAAGAATGCTGTTCTTCTTTTAGCAGCCAATACATCTTTCTGTCGAGGATGCATCCTGACACTAAAGTAGAAAATGTAGCTGGGTATATTTCAAATTACAAAGCCACTTGTAAACTGATTAATAAGAGCAACGTTTCGAGTTACTTCAAGATTACGTATCCGTATAAATACCATGAAACCATCTTTAATACTGAATTTTTGGCCTAAAAATTCGACGTTTAGGAGATACAATTTTTCTCCTAAAAGTCATCGTATTCCACAAAAAACACGGATTTCGAGAAGTAAGACAACAGCAATCAGCCTAGCAGCTGATTGCAAGAGAATAATTAATATCAATGACTCAGAGACAAGCCACATTCCAAATCCGAAAGTGACGCATAATGATTTTTTACTAAAAATTTGTAGTTTTAAGAAAAAATCATGGAAGTAGCTTTACAACAACTCTCTCCTGATTATATTCGAAGAACACTGGCTTATATTACAATAAAGCAAATTGAATCTATACGTGGAAATGGAACATATTAAAGGAACATATGGATATGAATTGTCCGCAACATACTATCGGAAAATAAATCAACATGACGGTGTTGCAATTTATTCATCCATTAGTGTAGCAGCACATGTAATAGTTCGCAATGATATTCAGAAGCTTTCAGTCTGAAGTAGAATGTTGCGCAGTTGAAATATCTACATCCAAGATAAGCTGTGTGATTAGATTTTTATTGCTCGCCATCGGCAACTATTATTATTATCTGTGATATATTTACTTTAATATGTTCAAAATTGTTAAATGAAGGCAAAAGAATTATTTTTGCAGGAGACTTTAATGAGTTTTGACGGTCATTTGAATTCTAAGCCTTTCTTTTTCTATAAGAGAAATTTTAATGACAGCACTATTTCAGAATTCTATCATGCTATTTCCAATTTAACTTGGTCATTCCATGGTCATTCCAGGTCATTCCATTCTCACGACACCAGTTTTGGAGTGAGTTGAGATCTTCCTGCATTCTTTGTTTCTCATTCTTGTAGATCGTCTGCGTACAACAATATGTGGGAAAACTTTATAACGCCAGCCAGATCATTAATAAATAAGTTGAACAGAATTGGTCCACAGTGGGATCCTTGAATAACTCCAGATATGACGTCAATTGGTGTTGAGATAAAAATTCCTATTTTTACATATTGCGTTCTTCCAATAAGAAAGTCTTCAAACCATCTAAGAAGGTTCAAATTCAAATTGACCATACATGTAAAAAAACTGTTTAGCGTAGTTTATGCACTGATCAATCTTCCATTGCTTCTGCTCAATCCTCCAGAAACATTCTGCTAAATATATATTTCGCTTATTTCAACTATGTGGTATGGTATAATTCTTTGGGCAACTAGCGTAAATGCTAATAGTGTTTTTAATGCAAAAGCGTGCTATTCGCATAATTTTTACAGTGGCGGCAATCTTGTAGAGATGTTTTCAGGCCAAATAATTTGTTGATGTTGTATGGTCTATTTATCTTTAAGCATTAAATTTTGTACATAAAAAATTAGATTGGTTTGTAGAGGATCAGAGTCACAACCATTCTTATAATACAAGACATAGACATCTTTTATTGCTACCGTCGCATTCGTCGACTCTGTTCGAGAAAAACTTCTTTTATATAGGTAGAAAGTGATATAAGGCACTGCCAGAAGACAAAATTATTTAAATCTAAGGTTTTTAACATTCTCTGTAGTTGTCCTTCTTCAATTTCAGAGTATTACAGCTATTTGAACCACTCGTAGAGGTCATTAATAATTTTTTTGCCTTCTACGTTTCTGTTTTTTTTCGCCTTATCATGTCTTTTTCTTTTTTACATGTGCACTTTTAACAAAGTTAATATTTTTTATTATCATTTAACTTTAGACTTAAACATTTATGTGTAGTTCAATTATTTTTCATTAATTATATTGCACTTATTTGTTTTAATATATATTCTATTCTATATTCTTCTGCATTGGATCACACTACATATCTGTGTTATCTTGGCTACTTTTTGTTTTGAATACTTGTTCGTTATATATTTTCTAAATTTACTAATTCACATACTTATTTGTATATTATTTCGGTTATGTGTATTGTTATTGTTCACGTATTATTAATCTTATTAAATTGTGATAAAGGGGTTCCTCCAGTGTATTCATTAAATAAAAATATATATAATGTTACTATACAGGTGCATGCTATTTTTGTCTTAAATAGTTCTCTTTGCAAATATCTTCCAATTATTGTACTGCTGGCCGATAAGCTTGAAGCCCTGGTACGCTTTCCTTTCTTAGGCTTTAGTCCTTCAATTAAGTGTTCATTGCGACGTACATATTTCCAAAAAGGGTCAACCTTTTCCCGGTATTCTGTAGTTTTTTCCATTTTCTTAACCGTTATTTGAAGCTTCAGTTTTAGTTAGTGTCCAATACTTCGAATAACACTTTAAAACAAATATAGAACAAACAATATTACACACAATTCGTACATATAAATCTGACCCATTTAAACATAGTCTTCTATAAAAATAAACTATTGTGAGTTAAAAAGCCATCATCTATTTTTAAATATTTGTTGCCTAGCGGTTAATTTTATTTCATTATAGACAATCTTTATAGATGTATAGTAGAGGCATAGGTATTTCCCAAAGAACAAACATAATGCACAAAAATTTTATGCAAAAAATAAAAATATATTGAAATCAGGCTTGCAGAAATAACTTTAGAAGTCACGAAGAATTAGAAAGCTTAATTAAAAGTCAAGAAAAGAGTTTCTAAATACATATAAAAAATTTACCCGATCCTTGTGTTGCACCCATAGGTTGTCTCTGCGATTGCATTGGAGCTTGTTGTGGCGTTTGTCGTACACCACTAGCGGGAGTAATAGATGGCGCTACTATATTGCAAGCAGCGTTACTGCGCGGGTCTCCTTTAGCGCCTGGCATCTTCATTTGAGATTGAGAGGTAACAGTAGGTACTGGTGGGCGCTGCTGTACTTGTTGCGACTGGTGCACAAGTTGATGATGTTGTTGATCTGTTTCTAGCACTTGTTCTGTATGCTATATATTAAATATTATAATCTCAGTAAATACTCAATAAAACTATTCCTTTATTCCGTATTTGGCAATGCCATTATTAAATAAATGAATAAATATCTTGAATCCATAGTAACTTCGAAGACGCAAATCTAATAAGTTTTACAATTAGTGCTAGAGATTCATCCTTTCCGAGTCAAGAGTAGTACCAAATCTAAGTTACCATTTTCGCCTTATCATTTAGAACAAATTGTTATCGGCTAGCCTCTACAGAATTGACAAATGAATAAAAGCAGCAATAAACAAACATCATCAATTAATTTAACAATTTAACAAATCAGAAAAATCATCGAACAAATAAATCAAGCATTTATTTCAAAATAATTCAAACGACAAAAAAATGTAATATGTATGCTCACAGGTTTTTTATACATGCTGTGAGCGACCTCTGGGTATAGAATCGGCGACCACGGCCCCACCAAGCAACATGCGTTTTCTTCGTGCACATAGGAGCCAGAGCCGCTCGCAAAATATACACAGCGTCACAATGCACTGCAGCTTAAAGAAAGAGGAGTCAACTGTCGAAAGCTACCAACAACGTTTCGCATTCACGAGAGTCAGCAGAGGATATATATGATATATATAACTGTACTATATATATGCTAGTCATTAAAGATTCGGTAAAAAACACTCCTCCAGTTTGTTTGATGCTTTTACAAAAAAAAAACGCATTTGGTCTTCAATACTTTTGCCCTGTAACAGAACGTTATTCCGAGACTTTAAGACTATTATTAGCGGCTTTGCTTAGAAATTTTATTAATCTTAGATAATACTCCAGGTCAATACTAATACTGTAGAAATAGAAAAATAAAGTGAATTTGAAGAATTAGATCCAATTAATAGCATTGATTGAACTGAATCAAATACAAATGACACTGATAAAAATCTAACTTACCTGAGATAATTGAGTTTGAGCTGGTACATTTCCTGGTATATGCCGATGATTAATGTGTGCTTGTAAATCGCGTTGAGAAAGATACGTTCGCCGACATCCAGTGTTGCCATAACGCGAGCCACCATGTGTACACATGAAGACGGTGCCCAATGAAGTTTGTTCCACGCGCGTTACTTTTTCCAAACAACGAGGACATAATTTCTGCTCATGTTTACCACATTCTAGGCAAAATACATGCTTACACGGAATCTACAATTAGATTAATAAATCGTTTATTATTAATCACATGGCGTCAAAAAATTCAATAAAAACGTTTCAACTAGAAACTCTATTGAGACAAACATATTCTATCACGTGTGGAAGGTTGTTTTACGAAAATGCAACCCTCTTTCTTTAAGCATTAATATGTACGGTTGTTGTAGAAAAGGGCCCGGGACGGAGAGGGGTGAAAGGAAGGTAGAAAATATGAATGAAAGATATGGTGGAAACTAAAAGATACTGGAAAATATGATGGAAACTGTAAGCAAAATTAACTCGAAAAGCGTAGCTGGAACGGATAGATTACCGGTTAAATTGTGGAGGAAACAAGGGCTAGGTATAAATACGGCATGCGTGGAAGAATAGAAACTTGGAAGAATTGATGCAAAAAGAAGTTGAAGCAGTAGACAGTGGCGTAACTACAGGGTGGCAAGTCGGCAAAATGCCACGGGCCCCCAGCCGGAAGGGGCCCCCGGTCAGA
>WYDF02120171.1:0-10169 GCA_009867245.2 Adranes taylori
TTCTTTATATTGGGGGGAGGGGGCCCATCCGATGAATTTGCCACGGGCCTCGAACGGTATAGTTACGCCACTGGTCAGAAGTTATGTTAATCAGAAGTTAGAAGTTATTCAGAAGTTAGAAGTTATTATGAAGTAGGAAGTTAATATTAAAACTTATATATTTTGTTCGTTCATTTTTATCATGCAAATTACGTATGTCTGGAATATTGGATGCAACATAATTTTCATGTGAGTAAAATATTGATTTATTTAGATATTTTAGTTAAAGGAACTAAAACAACCTCATGTTCTGTTCACTTATTCTTAGTAAATAATTAATTTCTATGTAACTAATTTTCCCATTTCAAAAACTAAACTAACCATCAATTTACCTTTATATAGATCACGAATTATTATATTTATTTGTGCATTAATAATAAAATATTCCGATGGCGTATTGACCTTTATAAAAGTTTAACAACTCGGAATCGCCTTATATTTTACTATGTTGTGGTCTCTTTTAATGACAATTAAATTTTAATGATTAAATAAATACTGTTGAATAGATATTTTAGTTTCTTCCATTTGAAATGAAAATTATGTTGCATCCAAATTAATATTTATATAATACAAATATACTTTAGTAAGTATCATTCAATTATTCACCTAAATTTATTAACCCTATTTAATTATAATAGTATACGTAATAAATGATGTTATTGTGAAGAATACAGTATTTAAAACCTTGATGCGTTTTGTTTAAATTCATTTAACTAATTCATGATACGCATTTGTTTTAGTGAGATTAAACCTTGGGCCTTATTCAGGCAAGGTCTCTAATGATTATTGGGTAATTATAAATTGTATAGTATCTATTTATTCAGATAGCCCCATAATAATAATTTACAAATGTAATCTACACCCTATCGCAATGATAGCTCTACTTGTTCCGGATGAATTGAGTATGTTTTGACTGGAATTAGAACGTACTTATCCTGATAAAGCTAACTCAATTCCATGTACATATCTTACTTTCATTTAAAAAATAGAATTAACGCTCAGTTTGACTAATGCTCATAGATATTTATTAATTTCTTAAATGGAAAATAAATGTAGTATTCGTAATAATATTTATGTAGAAGAAATTAGCTCAAAATAAATCATGTTTTACTCCTTAGTGAGTTTGTTAACTTATCTAACCTCTGTTGCACTTAAAACTCTTTCTGTTTGAACAGATTTATGTAAGAATCTGAAGCGTTTAATTATGCGTTTTAATTATTACTCGTTCCGTATATAGAGAGTTCAAATATAACTTACTTTAATAAACGCTTTAAATTATTTAGAACTTGAACTCATTGTTTACTTGCTGTTACTTCATTAAATATATTCGTTCATGGTTCGTACGGATATAATTTAATTATTTATATCAGAAAATAAAATACAAACTGTTTTGAACAATGGTCTATTTTATTAACTTGAACTTGATGAACATCAATAATTATTTTACGTTTAAACTTTCCAAATAAAATATTGCTTTCTTTATGTTAAGCCATTTAGCTCCAGGTTTTATTCCCAGAGAATTTGATGGGTTTCAACTGGAAGTGAAATTTATTTATCTAATTAGGGCTCACACAATTCCATGTCACAAAAATAACCGTGACAATAGAATACTTGAAACATAAAAATAATTATTATAGTTTTAGAAGCCTTCGTTGTTTTTGTGTCCGCTCTAGCGATGATTGTCTCAAAGGGTTCCTTCTAATTGAAAGCAAGGGTATTCGAGCTATGTAAACATTAACTGAAATTCAAATCAAGATCATAGAGATTTGAGGAAAAAGGATTCAGGAAGAGATAATAGAAAGAGTGGAACGTGCTAAATATTTTGCAGTTCTGGCTGATGAGACTCCGGATCTCTCGCGCCCTAAACAAATGTTTCTATGCCGCAGGCACGCTAAACTCTCGAGTGTGGGAGGACTTCTTAAAATTTATTCAGGTTCAGGATGTTACTGCCAAAGGTTTATCTTCAACTATTTTGAATATACTCGTTCACATGATCTAGATCTCAATTGGATGACTGGCCAGAACTACTATGGTGCCGCTGGTATGAGTAGTAAGTTAAAGGAAGTGCAAACCGCTCATTCTCTTGGCCTAGTATTAGTACACTCGTCCGAACTACCAGCTATTTGAAACTGCATCGGTATGATAAAAAGCACCAATTCTTTCTTCCTAAATTCGGCTTTTCTAAACGATCTTTTTTACAGCAGACAGGGATTTTTCAATCTACGTTTATTTCCGAACCCAAAACTCATTGGACGGGGCAACATGCCTCAATTGAAATATTTTTGGAATTAATAAAGTTGTACGACAAACTCTTGAGATCCTGTAAGATTCAGGTGAAGAACTTGCTGCTCAATGTTATCAACTTCCGACCGCTATTGAGAATCAACAATTGCTAATGACAATGATTGTTTTGAAGAGAGTTTTAGGTTATGTGGCAACTTTAAAGAAATTGTAACCAAAAGTTAATGAGGATTTAACTAAATCGTGCAGTTCCATACAGACACCAACCTCCACATAAAGATCTTTAAGAAGCAAACAACGATTCACGCGAATTTTTCAAGAAGCCCAAGAAATGTGTGCCGGCGATATAATTATTCTGCGTTTGATATGAAGGCAAGTCATCGCCAAAATTTCCCGGCAGACTCAGCCGATCATTTAAGGACGACCTGGACACACGCTTCCAGTCTCATAATGAGTCCCGGTCAAACTAAATCAGGTAAAGGAGCTATCTAAGAAAAAAAAAACTAGAGCCCTATAATTATTTAAGCAGGTAATTAATAATCGAAAAATACGAATCATATATGAGAGACTACAAAGATAGAAAAAATTCCAATGCACTTTTTGGGTGGATGGCAATTTCTGCTATAAGCTATTTAAGCTTTATCAACACCCTTTTTTTACAGAGCATCATTGTATTTGTATAAGTAAATATACATTAACTCCGTTCTGAACCTTATCATCGGACAAATATTATTTGATTGAAAACTCTATATATGTTACATGTATGCTAGCAGTCATTTACAAAGTGTTTTTAGGTTAATTTGAAATATTTATTACATTAGATCTGATTGTCGTCATCTGTTTCTACAATTTTATTCCAATTAATGAAGACTACCAAATTTTTTAGAGAAATCAGTTTTTTATTGTGTTAACATGCATTTTAATGCAACACACTGCACAATAGAACGCATATGGGACTTACTAAGTTACGCTGATACACCAGTGGTTACTCTTGATATCATATACTAGCGGTATATATGCAAATTAGGTGGATGGATATCGTTGCATTATGAAGCAACCACATTAATTATTTGAGTAGGTAATCATAAAAAAATGCGAATCATATATGAGAAACTACAAAGAAGAGCCCTGTACTTGAGTTCTCATGATCAAAAATCATTGTCGTCTGATTGTGATTATGAGCTGTGATACACAAGGTAGATAGATTCTTTGAAAAACTATCTACTGCTCTTCAAGCCATTGACGCATGTGGTGCGGACTTTATATCATTTACTTCATTCTTTAAGGCAAGAAAGTGATACGGACGAAAGTGGTAGACAAGATCAACCCGTATGAAATAGGTTTCAACAAGGTCAGATTCGCTGATGAAAAGGATTGTAATCTGAATGGAAGATATAATTAAACATAGAAGTGAGCGGTCGCAAATGTCAACAAGAATTTTTATATCTTCCTGGTTTGATCACAGAATTCATCTTAGGAATGGATTTCTTTTTGCGCAACAAAATGCACATTGGAATCAACGAGGCAGAGCTCAAGAACCGGAAGATCTAAAAATTTATTAGTTTTTAAGAAACTGAATTGTTAGAAAATTGATTGCGAAAAAATTTTTTTTAAGTCTCTATAAATTACGTAATCCTTCGTAATAAATAAATTAAATCAATTAAATACATTAAATACGATTAAATACAACCTATGTATTTGATTGAACTATTAATAAATGTTAACGCATTAATTATTTGTAAATAATAAAAGGTACGAAGCCGTTACATTCTTGCTCATCGGCTGCTTATCGTATGTATGTATACCATATGTATGGTAGAGAATAATATAATTGCCCGCAGTCGTACTAGCCTATGTGTTGATTGCGTGCCACTGCTATGCACGGTTAATTGTGTATGATGCGTACGTACATAGAAATATTGATTAAACAACGTTCGCTAATAATTAATTTATGTGTTGGCCTGCCGTGTTATATGTGTGTACACACATTCTGTATGGACGTTGGCTATGAATAATATTACGTACGTTAACAGTGTATTGTGATATAATGTATTATACAGAAAGTAGGGATATGTGTTGGCGCCGTTATGCACTGTTATCTATGTTTATGCTATATTATGCATTGGGTGGCTCGTCGCTGCTACTACGTAAGCTGGTTGTTTATACTGTAACGTGTAAATACAGCTGACAGAGGAATTGTGTGTTACGCTACCATGCGGGATGGAAGTAATACCGAGATTTGCAGAGCAAAATATAGTGAGACCGTATCAGGAAACAAACGACATATGGTTCGCAATACACAGATCCGCAAACGGAGCACAACTTATCTAATGGCTCAAGCTTATAGGAAGCGATATTTTTCGTATAATAATTTATTTCTAATTTCGAGAACTCAAAGACCCGACCAACATCAGCAGCAGCAGCCAGCAGAGCGGACAGCCAAGCCAAGACAGCACAATGCCGAGACAGTAGGCAGCGACGCAGCAGGCGACAATCGCCGAAAACATAACCTGTTTGGTAAGCACTTGGTGTTGCAGTTGGTCTTATTTGTGGAAACTTGTACGTTGACTTCAATTATGCAATGGTCGTTTTTTTGTATGGGCGATTTTATATCGACGTCGGTTATTAGTTTTTTGTCATTAGTGAATATCAGTTCAAGTGCTGATGGATTATTATTAGCACGGTACCGTGTTGATTCTTTTACTAGCCGACACAAATGGCTGCCAGTTTATTTGCGATAGGTTAAAATCACCAAAAACAATGCGAGATTTCAATGCGATTTACTATATCATATACCGCTTAAGTTCATATTGTCTAGAAGACCAACAGACTATAGTTTGTTAAATAAGTAAATTCTGTTTTATTAATTAGCAGTTAGAATCTCCTTCAGCTGTCCACAAGAACATGAACCACTGGACTACTCACATACTCGTACATTCTCATATCCTCAGTAAGTCCACTGAGGCCCGGTGAAACAATAAAAGCGAGTCCAACGTGGGAGTTGACGTTAAACTAACCTGGCGCCCGAGAATTCATATTTCCAAAGGGTGGTATATTCAGTAATAATTAAGTTATTTGTTTGCGCCATTTCTGACAGTCGCTAGGACTTTCCGTTAGCAGCGTCAGTCACATCGAGTCTGTCACATATTTGAGAGTCTGTCACATATTTTTTGCGCCCGACCAGGGAAGGAAGAAAGTAGGAAAGATCTGAAGAAAGAAAATGGTAGGCAAGTTGGTAGTTTATGTAATCACTTGGAAGTTTTCTATATTTAATTTGCTGTGGGAAGCATTTCTGCAGCGTGATCTTTAAATGACCTGAGCATTCATTCATGACTTTTGTCTACTTTTATCTGTTATTAATTTTTTTCTTTAATAAATTTATCAATTATTTTTAGTTTGTTTACAACAACAATTAAATTTAACATAGATATTATTTTCTCTGTAATTAATTTTAATATTGTTAATTTCCGGTCTAAATTCAGAACTTTGAACTAATTTTGAGATAATGTAAGTATCAAATAAAACAAGTTCACGAAACTACAAACTAATTCAAAACATGAAGCCAATTATTTTGTGTCGATTCGTTCTATGTCGCGTATTCATGCGTCGATTAGTCCGATCACCTAATTAAATATGTCATACCATAACTTAACAATCTGTACCAAAAATAAGCATCTGTGAATCTGTATTGTATTTTTTTCGTCATGAGAACAAAACGTACATTGCGCTATCAGAATGCTGTAGATTTTTATATTGTGTGCGTTTATTTTTGTTGACTTTTGTACTGTAGTTGAATTTAAAAAACATATGTCTATCCAATTATGTCACTGTCATTCTAGATGAAAGATCTTGCCTAATTGCGCAAAATATTAGATATTCCAGTGGCGCGTAGTCAATACGTGCAGGGTGAGCATTGTACACCCTAATGAATAATGAATTTATGTCAATATATCCAATTTTTTCTAATTAATCTTTAACTTTGATATTAATTTTAACTGGAAATGGAGGCTTGAAGTTAATTAGTTAATTCTCCTCTAAGTCACCATTAACATGTGTTTTAGAAGTGTCATCTAAATAAGTGTTTGCGTTAATGTTTTTACGATGTATACGAATGCATTTAAGTAGACTTCATACGACTTACGTGCAGCAAGTGCATTACGTACTGAGGGACTCACTTCAACTATGCATAGATTGAGACATACCTCCTAAACCGTTACCTCTACGGCTATACCAAACCGTCTGAACCGCATGTACAGTAGGGGAATGTAGTGATGTTGTAGCAGCTTAATCTATAGTACTTACATAATTGAAAACCAGGTTACCAACTTGACAAATCAGGTCTCACATATTGTGTTCTGAGACATTTGCTGAACCAGATTTTAGGCTGTGACCATATCAGAAATCTTGGCATTTGATATCTGTCTTAGGACCGACCATCTTTCACACGAACATAAAACATGCTCTGCACGTACATAAAACAGAGCTCCACAATGAAGACAAGGTGCATTGGCAGCTTCATCCATAATTCCGTTAAGTAATACGTTGTAAAGCCATATTCCGATTTATTTATGTTTCAGTTTGTGGAATCATACAGCTACTGGTAGCAGATTAGTTCCATATATTTCGCCAGACTGTAATTGTGGCAGTTCTGATACGTTCACGTGCTTCACTTGAAGATACGCTTGATTTAGTTGACCTGTAAACTTTATCCCTTTCGGCTAGTTGCAGATCCAGAAAGCTAGAAGCTGCCAAAACTTCTGTAGCATTAGTTCGGTGCGCCCGTGTTATTCTTAACGCCACTATATCCGCAGATATTCGGCATTTACCTGATGATCATGATCTCCAATGGTGTACATTCGATACAACCTTTGTATCCTACTTTTTACAAAACCTGTGCGCTTCTTAAATGATTCCATGGTATTTTATGCACTTCATTATGAGTATATTTTGAACAGCAAGGTTTAACACCGTTACATCTGATCGGATGGATTTTTTAGTAGATAACCATACAGACTCAGTTTTTTTTAAAATGCTATTAACAGCACTCTATCTGCAAGCCACTTCGTCATATTTACTGCTCTAGTGGCATAAGTTTTTAATATGGATATATCGCCATGCTGCAAAACTAAAACTAGATCATCCACAAATGCTACAGTCCTCGCAGATGTTAGAAGTTTCAAAGAAAGGACTCCGTCGTAGACCACATTCCAGAGAAAATGGTCCAAAACTGAGGCTTGTAGAACCCCACAGGCTATGGGAAACATCTGTTGGTGACTTCAATAGCAGCAATTGTTGACTTGGATTTCCGAAAGCTTAACTACTATTTATGAAGTGGTTTTCTGTCCGCTATGTGTAACTCTAATTTAGTAGCTAGTATTCTTTCTAGAAATTTACTCGAATGGTTTAATAAACTTATCGGTCTATATGACTTGGTATCTCCAGGATTTTTACCCTTGATTAGGAGCAGTACCAAGCTGGCCACTTTCCATTGTAATCGAAATAAGCCTTCCAGCATACAGATCTTTAGCGCGGCTATCTATGCCTTCGCGAATTTTCAGGGTAAATTTAATGAGCTTATTGGGCATGAAATACGGCCCGGGTGCTGTGTTGGAGGGCAAACGCTTACATGCAGTAGCTACTTCTTCCAAAGAAATAGAATCCATGTCTTTGGAAACAGTTTTGAACAAATTTTTAGTATTTTATTTAGCATAATCCTCTTTTTTCGTTTAAAATGTTTAACATAATCTTCATACGTGTAACAAGAACGTATGAGGATTATGTTGAAATTTTTCATTTAACAAAATTCTCATACGCTCTTGCTATAATATCCTACACTTGCTACGTTTAGCTCTTGTAAGTTTCCGACGTAGTATATTGCACTAGCGTCGTACTTCAGGCACCTCATTTCAAGACCAGTAGACTTCTTTTCTTGAGGGTATACCTCACATATGAGTCGTATTTTTGCAACATTGAAACAATATTTGGCTGAGCTGCATTGGTAGTGTTTTGCTTAAATCAGATTTCTCCATTTTATTCAAGAAGCACTTACTTATTTCAAAAGTCGAGATAGTTCAGGAGGTTATTATGTCCATTTACTGTGTACAAAGTCAAAGGTAGCTGCATTAAAATCACGAAACTTTCTACGTTTGGAGCTTTGCGCAACACTCTTAGCCTCACTATTAGCTGAGAGACTTCTGGCTGACATAAGCATCAATATTTCTCAAGGCATACATTGGACTGATTCTAGTATTGTTCTATCTTGAATTTTTACTGCTCCAAACGTTTTGAAAAAGTATGTCGCAAACCAAGTTTCTGAGATCCAAGAACTCACTCAGAAATGTAAATGACGACATGTGTCTTCAAACGATAATCCTACAGACGTACTTTCAAGAGACTGCATGGCTAGTCAACTTCTTAATAATGGCATATGGTGGAATGGACCTCATTGGCTTACCAAACCAGAACAAAAATCTCTAATAACTTATAATTCAATAACAAGATTTCCTGTGACTTGTACTAATATATGTAGAATCTCTTCGTTGACTAAGTTGCAGCGATTAGTTGCATATTGTTTTCTTCATTTCTTCATGACATTTTTAAAGCAGGTTCTCGTAAAATTGGACTTATTTCTTCAATGTTACTTATCATTTAGTGCATTTTGTTCAGATGGAATGTTTTACTTCAGAATATCAGACACTCAGTGTGGTAAAACACTCGAAAAAGTAAAATTCTCAATTTGTGCCTGTCTTTTGACCCAGATAACCTAATTAGAGTAGGAGGAAGATTAAAAAGTTCTCAATTGATAAGGGATGTCCTGTAATTATTTCATCCAACAGTACATTAACACGACTTATAATAGAAAATGAACGCAAGAAACTATTACATACTGGTCGTTTATAGGTGCTAGCTTCTACCCGAAAATATTCCTGGTTTCTACATGGCAGAAACTGTATTCGTCAGGTTCTTCACAAATGTTTTAAATTTAATATTCGCAGTGATCCTTCCATCATGGGAACTTTGCCTGTTGACAGATTAGAATCAGCTTTTCACTTCACCAATACCGGTGTTAATTATGCTGGTCCCATAGAATATAAGGACAAGGTGGGACGCGGATTTAAGACACTCAAAGGATATAGTTCTATGTTTGAATATTTTTCAACTAGCGCTATACATATTGAGTTTGTCACAGATTTGACAAAAGATAGTGTCATAGCTGCATGTCATAGCTGAGACGGTTCCTCTCCCGTAAGGGCTGTTCTAATACCATATTTTCGGATAATGGTATTAACTTGATTGGTGGAAATACCTTTTTGCGCAAGTTAGGTAATTTGATGAAAGAAAATCAGAATCTTTTCTGTCAGATGGCTTTTGATGAGCAAATCGTTTGAAGATTTATACCACCACATGCTCCTAATATGAGAGGTTATTGGGAATCGAATATAAAGAGTATTAAATATCACTTAAAAGGACTAGTAGGAATCGCATTGTTGACTAACGTAGGTCCTTCTACATTATTATAGCACAGATTTTATCTGTGTTAAACTCACGACCTCTTACTCAAATGTCGTTTTAATTGGTAAAAATGCTTCGTCGGCTACTACAAAATAGGTGGATTCTTCTTCTTGGTCGTGTGCTTGATTTTAAGCAGCGTGATTTCATGGGATGTTGTTTGTTCTGTTTCTCCATAAGTCCCTGTTTTCCGCCTCTCTTATGGATTGAATTATGTTGGACCCCATTATTTTCGTTATGAGGTCTGTGTATCTTGTGGGTGACCTCCATCGCGACCTCTTGCCTATTAGGGCTCCTTCAATGGTTAATCTTTCCAGTACGCCTCTTCTTATGACATGACCAAAAAATTTTGCAACTTTTTCTGCTGCTATGGTGCGAAG